>JAJPUD010024670.1:0-18442 GCA_023553655.1 Myrmecobius fasciatus
GTTCTCCAGAATCTGCCACCTTCTTCTTCCCCCCCCCCTTTTTTTTTGTCCAGTTTCCTTTTATGTGGTGTACATTAGAATGGAAGGATTCTGAGGGCAGGAACCATCATCCTTTTCCTTCTATTTGTATGTATGTCCAAAACTTAGCCCAGTGCCTGGAGCATAGTATACGTCTGTTGATTTGGCACAGACAAGTTGGACTGAGAATTAAAGGGGGAAAGAATAGAGACCTGGCTTTTTATTTTCAAAACATATGCTTGCATAATTTTTCAACACTGATCCTTGCAAAACCTTTTTTCAAGTTTTTCCTTTCCTGCCCCCCATTCCCTTCTTTAGATGGCAAGTAATCCAATAAATGTTAAACAAAGCATGAGTTATTTTTCAGAATGTCCAGCCCGAAAAGGTCCTTAGGGATACTCTAGGCTATATTATTAAAAAACATGGTTAATAGCATTTAGAAATGGAAGTAACAATTCCCAAGAGCCATCATGGCTTAAACAGTGAGTCATGGCAACCTGATCTCATTTCTTCTTTTGACATCGGTACTAGACTTCTGAATCTGGGAATAGGTAGTTCAACTGTTTTGGGAAAACACGTCTTAAGTGTCTTCTGGCCAAATTGACCAGTCACGGTGTTATCGTTTTGGTTCAATGTCAACTTGGGAGGTCTCCCAGCGCTTGGCCACGTCCTATCATTTACTTCCTTACTTAATAACTTGGATAAGCAGATGGCCTGCTTATCGAATTTGCTGATTACATAAAACTAAAATAATTAACAGATTAGATTACAATCAGGTTCCGAAAGGACTTTGACCAGAGGGCCAGATCAAATGCAATAAAAATGAACAAGAGTAAAAAGATAAAGGCTTCCATGAGGGGGGGAGGGGGAGGAAATCAGCTTCCTAAGTACACTATGATAAGGAAGTGTGCCTGGAGAGTTCATTTGAAGACATGGAGGTTTTAATGGCCTGCAAGCTGAACATGTGTAATATAACCCAGCAAGTGAGAAAGCTAAAGTGATGGTAGGCTTTATTGAGGTATTGTCCAGAACAACAGAGGGGGCAGGACTGCTGTACTTTGTCTTAGCCACTCCACCTCTGAGGTACTCATCTCTAGATGCCATATTTGGGCGTCCAGGGAAGGGTGACCAGAAGATGGGACCAAGAGTTCATGCTATTTGGATGAAGTGAAGGAACTAGGGAAGTTTGATTACCTGAAAGACTCAGATGAGACCAATTAAAGTGTTAGAGGATTTTAATTTTTTTTTTCCTGCTTGGCTCCAGATGCATTCTACAGACCAACCAAACTGGACTTTTATGGCTTTTTCTCACACTTTTATTTCCTGTCTCCATGCCTGGAATGTACTCCCTCACTTAAAACCTTAGAATCCTTAATATCCTTCAAATTGCAGTTCAAGGGCTGAAACTTTTATCCTCTTTCCCCCACAGGCTGGTGCCTTTCTCTGCAAAAATTACCTAGTAGATAGAAAGACATGGCAGATGGAGATTTGGACTTAAAAGATCTGGATTTAAGTCTCCCTTCTGATACAAACCGAGTATTTCATTGAACTTCTCAATGCTCTATGACTCCAAGTTTCAGAGAAGGTGCCACCTGCATCCTATAGGGAGTTTTCTCACCTGGGAGTTCCCCATAGCAGGGCTGCCAATGAAACTTCCAGATTAAAATGTTAATCGGGGTGACTCTTTCCTAATGTTAATCGGGGTGACTTTCCTACAATGACATGATTGAGGCCAGTTTCAATGATCTTGTGATGATGACAGCCATCTCACTCAGTGAGAGGTCTGTGGGAACCAAGTGTGGATCACAATATAACATTTTCACTCTTTGTTGTTGTTTGCTTGCATTTTGTTTTCTTATTCATTTTCTTTCCTTTTTGACCTGACTTTTCTTGGGCAGCAAGATAATTGTGCAAACATATTTACATATATTGCATTTAACATATATCATGGATAACATATATTTGGATTGCTTGCCATCTAGGGGAGGGAGTAGGGGGAAGGAGGGGAAAATTTGGCTCTGCAAGGGTCAATGATGAAAAATTATCTATGCATGTTTTGAAAATAAAAAGCTTTAATAAAAAAAAGAGTGAGAACTATGATTCTGATATCTAAACTCAGGAGAGACAAAAGATAGAAACTATAAAGTAATATAACTAATGAATATTTTAAAATATGATTTATTTTTGACAAAAAATGTAATTGGGAAATGTTTAATAAAATACATGCTAATGCCTGGTTTTCTAAATCAATATGTGGCTATGTCAATTTCTATGTGACTGACAGTAATGAAATCACCAGTCCAGTCTCTATTTTTAAATACTGCTAAGAACACAGAACTTGAGCTCTTGGAGAGTGGAGACTTTCCTCTGGCTTTGCACCCCAGCCCACTGCCCAGGGGCTTCAGAGCTGGGGCAGTGCTTGGCAGGAGCTCTAGCCCAAGGTGGGAAGGGGCTGCTTTGGAAGGGAGGGAGATCCCCCTGGGGACTGAAGAGAGTCGAGTTCAAAGCCCCATTTTAGAGATGAGGAAATTGAGGCCCAGAGATCAATGACTGGTCTAAAGGAAGCACCTGCCTACATCAGGGGCCTCACCATACCAACAGCCTCAGGATTTGAAGCTTCTATTTGGGGCCAAGGCTTTCCCTGAGGCCCCTCCTCACCACGGGGGGGGGGGCCCTCCGTGCACCTCTTCCACACTCCGGGGCTGGGGGGGTCTCTCCTTGTGCTCTCCCTTCCCATCTCGGGGGGGGGGTATCTCTCTCTACATCCTCCCCTCAAGTCGGCCGGGGGCTCTCCCCGTACCTCCTCTCACTTCGGGCCCAGGTCTCTGCGAGAGTCTCTCCCTGCACCTCCTCCCCACCCCGGGGCCGGGGGGGGGGTCTCCTTGTGCTCTCCCTTCCTCTCTCCGGCGGGGATCTCTTCAGCACGCCCCCCTCCCCGCCCCGGCCAGGTCCGCCCGCCTCCCCCTCCCGGCTGCATAATGGAGGGCGCGCCTGGTGACCTCCTGCTCCCTCCCGCCAGACAGTGACGGACGGAGGACAGCCACCGAGGCCGCACGAGGACACGGCCCCGGCCGATCTGATCTGCACGAAGCTCCCCTGAGCCCGATACGATGTCGGCTGCTGAGCTGACCGAGGGCAATGGCGGGGGACGGGAGCAAGCCTCTTGGACCGAATCATTTGCTCCCACGATCAGCCAGTCTCCATGGCGACGTGGAACTCCTGCCCCCACTTCCGCTCTCTCAAGCACCGAGGGAGCTCCAGAGGAAACCGGAAATAAGCTGATCAGGAGGCGGAGGAAATGCTGGAACGAAGCGGAAGGGACTTCCGGCCCCGCCCGGGAAGTGACGCGACAGTCGCGGCCTCAGGCAGGTAGAGCGGCCGGTGACTCCAAGTGCCGACGCGGCCCGAACCCGGCCCGGGCCCCGGGGCGGCCGCCGCTTCCGGGGACAGGCCCCGGGGGGCGGGCGGCGGGGGCACTGAGCTTCCTGTCCGGCAAAAGGAGGCAGAGGTCCGAGTTCATCATCTCCGACGTGGTAAGAAAAGGGGCTCCGCCCCCGCGCGCTGACGGGAACGGGGGGCGGGGCCAGGCGGTGGGGCGGGATTTGAGAGCGAAGGGGCGGGGCCTCCCTGCATTGGCAGGTGGGTTAGAACGTAAAGCGGGCGGGGCTTTGGCCGGAGGGGAGTGGTTGCGGGGCGGGGCTTATGCGGGGCGGGGCCAAACGGCTTGATAGGGACCGGACTGAGGAGAGGGCTGTAGAACCTTGGGGAAAAAACTTACAGGGGCGGGGCCGTAGGGGGGTGGGGTTTAGGAATGGAAGACTGGAACTGAGAGGGGAGGGGCCCTGGAGTGGTTGGGCGGGGCTAAAGAAGGGGCTGGCATGGAAGAACGCCCCTCACCCACCTTAGCCCTGGAGAGGTGTCCACAGATTCCGGGACCCTCCTCCTTCTGCCCTCTGCCACCCATCCTGAGGTTGGGAGAGCGGGAGGGGAAGCATCCCTGATCAAGTTCCAGTCCAACTTCACTGGCTGTCTCACCCTCTGCCTCAGTTTCTTCCACTGTCCAGTGGGGATAACAGTAGCACCTCCCTTGCAAGGCTGTTATGAGGATCAGGCCAGCTTAGCACAATGCCTGGCACATGGTAGGTGCTAGATAAATGCTTATTCCCTTCCCCCTCTCCTCTTTGTAGTTTCTCTCCCAAACCCAAGCATAGTGCTGTGCACACTATAGGTATTTAATAAATGCTTTTTGCAGTGTAAACTGTTCCCTAATTCCAGGCCTGAAAAAGGGAGGGGGTCGCCAGGCACAGGAGCCTTGTCATACATGGGTCCCATAAAGAGCAAAACACAGAATGAAGATTTAAATGAAAGCCTCCAGATTCCAGATCCAGCACTTTTCAGTGCATGTAGTAGGGGCCTAATAAGTGCTTGGCTTACTTACCAGTCCTCTGTATTTATATACCCACACACTATCTACATCAGCTTTTTTTTTGGGGGGGGGAGACTTTATTTAGCCAGTGTAAATAACTATTAAATTTTAATATTTAGTTTTTTAATTTGCAAGGAAAGAATTCCCTCATTGCCCTGAGCTGTTGATTTTTCCATCTTGCTTTGCAGTTTAGGGATGTTAAACATTTTTTAAGTCCACACAATTTGAGATAAGCTCTAAAATATTTGGCAATAAAGAAACTCAAGTTTTCTTCAAGCTGCAAAACAGCAGTGGGGTATTAAATATTAACCCCCCCCCCACGAAGTTTTCTCTCTCAGTTGCCAATGCTTTCCAAAAGTCTTGTTTATCTGCGTCAGCTTTGACGAGTCGTTTACCATTTCTGAACTCGTAGGTAAGATGTGGTGTTTGGGCCAATGACTTTTGAGGTCCTTTTCTACTTGAAATTATCTTAAATCTAGCTGTACAGGAAGGAAGGGGCTGGAATAGGCCACATGCACACAGATGTGGGCAGAGGGCTGATGGGAAGGGAAGGGGACTGGAAAATGTGACTCTTCCTCCATCCCCACCTGGCCCTCCAGAGTGGGTGAGGAACTGGGCCCTACCCCCGATTCTGGGGAGAGAAAAGGGACGGAACCTCAGGACCCCTTCGTCACTTGCTCCTTTGTCCTCCTTCCTTCTCAGAACTGGACAATCGGCCTTCGAGGCCAGCCTGTCCCAAACTTTGGGATCATGTTTGCTGACATGGATTATGACATCGAGGAGGATAAGCTGTGAGTATCCCCAAGGAGTACTTTCTTACAGGACTTGAGGAGTGATGGGAGGTCATCCCAGAGGGTCGTTTTCAGTTCTGGGCCCCTGCATTTGGGAAGGGCCCGGTTGGAGGAAGTGCAGCCTGGAGGGGCAGAAGGCCCGGCCCAGGCCGCCTGGCTCCACACCCAAAGGGCGCTGTCCCGGGGAGACGTTGGGTTGGGTTTGTTTGGCTCCAGAGGGCAGCCGCTGTGGGGGGAAGGATTGGGGGAAGTTGCTTTGACATCCGGGAAGGCTGGCTGACAGAAGTGGCCCGGGCTGGGGCAGCCTGCCAGGCGAGGACTCCTCCTTGACCTCTGGGGGAGAGCTTTGGGGGAGGGCCTGGGAGAATCTCTCCAGCCCAGCCCTGCCAGGTAGCCGTGGGCCTGAGGGGGCAGGCAGGGCCCCGAGGCACGAGGTAGAGCAGCAGTGCTGCAGTTCAGGGGCTCTCATTGGGATCTGACTCTGTGAGACCCCATCTGGGCTTTTCTCTGCAGAGGTACTGGACTGGCTTGTCATTCCCTTCTCCAGCTCATTTGATGAGGAGACTGGGCAAGCAGAGGGAAATGACTTGTTTAGGGTCTTTCTGCTAGTGATTGTCTGAGGCTAGAGAGGGAGGCTGTCTCCATGGTCTGTGTGGCGCCCCCTAGCTGCCCTCCCACAGATAAGGCTCCCACACCCTTCTTCGGGTACCTCACTGCCCACTTGGCTGGGCACCAGGGCAGGACTTGCCCTTTGAGGCCTGCCTCTTACTTCCAAGGAGAGTAATACATAGATAATCTCTCAGGTCTTTACTAACTCTACATCTTTTTTATTTGTTTGGTTTTTTTTTTTACTGAGGCATTTGGGGTTAAGTGACTTGCCCAGGGTCACACAGTTAGAGAACATTAAGTGTCTCAGGCCAGATTAGAACTCAAGTCCTCCTGACTTCAGGGCTGGTGCTCTATCCACTGCGCCACCTAGCTGTCCCTACATTTTTTATATATATATATTTTTATTTCATTAAATATTTCCCATTTACATGGAAAAGTTTTGTGAACGTTCTTTTTTTCTAAATTTTGAGTTCCAGCTTGTCTCCCTCTCACCCCACCTCCACCCCTTGAGAAAGCAAACAGTACATGGGTTAGACCTTTGAACTCACGCAGAACTTCCTTCCACATTAGCCATGTTGCAGAAGAAAACCCCCTGACAACAGGAAACACAAACAAAGGGAGAAAAGCCTGCCGTCCTGGCAGCCGTAGCCCAAGCGGGCACAGAGCGCTGTGCGTCCGAGGGACCTCTCTTGTGTTTTTTTATTGAACCGGGAGAGGGCCGTGGCTGACGTTTGTACTTTGGCTCTGCCCCAGGGGTTTCGGGTTTGTGGAAGCAGTGGGTGGTGGGTTAAGGCTGGCAGTGATGGCCTCTCGCTGTTCTCCCTCAGGACCCCACATCTCCCTGAGCCTGGGCCGCTTCTCTTGCCATGTTCCTAAGTAGAGCCTCCTGCTGTCCCCCAGCAGCTGCAAGTGCCCTGCCCTGTACCTCATTACCTGGTGTCTTGCCATTTCGGCTGCTCACCTTGATTCTGGGTGCCATGATGGAGGCCCTGTTGTCTCCCCTGTGAGCATGCAGGCTTTGTGATGTCGGGGCCGGTTTCCCTCTTGGTGTTTGTATCCCAGGGCCTGGCCCAGGGCAGACACTTCACAAATGCTTGATGATTGATTGATCAATTGATAGTTGGCTGGCCCTCCTCAAGCATTTACTCAGCACTTACTCTGGACTTGGAGGGTCAGAAAGTTCAGAGATGCACCATAATACCATTTCACGTTACTATAAGGTTTTAAGATTTACAAAGTCTTTTGCTCACAACAACCTTTTGAGGTGGGTAGTCCTGAGGTCATCAGCCCCCTTTCAGAGCCGGACTCTGCCTCTCACTCCCAAAGGGCCCTCACCTTCCTCCTCTGTAACACAGACATCCATAATCTCCCAGGTCTTTATTGACTCTACATCTTTTTTGTTTGTTTGGTTGGGTTTTTTTGCTGAGGCAATTGGGGTTAAGTGACTTGCCCAGGGTCACACAGCTAGGAAGTGCTGAGTGAGACCAGATTTGAACTCGGGGCCTCCTGACTTCAGGGCTGGTGTTTAGGACCACAGGGAAGCGGGAGAACTTGAAGCCGGCTTCCCTGATCGACCAGCCCAGAGCCTGCTCCATCATGTTGTACTGATCTCACGACCGCTGCCCGGTCCTTGCTGTGGTCAGACGGGTTGTTGCTTTGCAGTTGGCCCTGGAGGGGATGGGAAAGGGCCCCGAGCTAGAAGACGGGCTCCCCCACCAGTCAGCTGGCCGGCTGCCTGGGGCCGAGAAGGCCTGGGCTGCGGGAGCTCTTGGAGCTCCATAAGAAGCTTCTGAGAGCCACCAGCGGAGGAGGACTCATCTGGGAGGAAGTCCCAGGCTCTTGTGGGCCCTCGTTGGCCCAGGTGGGCCTTTTTCCCTCCCTAGCCCTTGGTTCTTTCATCTCTGAAATGGAGCTGACTTAATCTCTGCCCCTCCTGGGTCTGGGAGAGAGGAAGGGCTCTGTGTCTTCACGGTCCTCAGAGAGAGGTGTGAATCAGGGAAGACTTCCTGGAGCCCAGGATTTGGGTTCGGGAGAGCCTGGCAGCCTTGCGGGGCCTCCCTGGCCCCATTTCTCCTTGCTCTCCTCCACTCTTGGGTGGGAGGGAGACCCTGGGGCCGCAGGGATCCGTGGCTTTGGTGGCCCCCTCCTGCCCTGATCGCCTTCTCCTTTGCTGCGGTCTAGTGGCATCCCCACAGTGCCTGGGACCGTGACGCTGCAGAAGGATTCCCAGAACCTGATCGGGATCAGCATTGGGGGAGGGGCTCTGTACTGCCCCTGCCTCTACATCGTCCAGGTACGGGGCCTTGGGAGTGGGGCGGAGCCGGGGGGCGGGGTCATCTGATCTTAGGAATGAGTTTCTGTTGCTCAGGACCCTTTTCTTGTCTGGATTCCCAGTCCCCCCAGGCAGTTTGTAGGGGCTGAGCCAGGAAACGGTGCCATATCCCATGTGAGGTTCCCCTTGGACCAGGTACTTGGACAGACAGGGCCGCCCGTGACGTGGCCTCTCCCTTTGCTCCCCTCCTGACCGAGGCCTGGCACATGGCCCCCCCCTTGAGGAGGGTGCTGCTGGTGCCTGTGGGGGGGCGGCACCAAGGGAGGATGGCGTGGGAGGGATGGGCCTGGGACTCCTGGCCCCAGAGCTGTCACGGGCCTGCAGCAGTTGGCCGAATCGAACCATGCAGTGTACTGCAGGGACAGCTCCAGGACTGGGGAGCTGCTGGGAAAAGGCCCCAGCTGTGGGGGGGGGGGGCTGCCTCCTAAAAGCCAGTCATTATTTAAGAAACCCAGAAAGAGAAGAGCTGTGGTCCCATTGGCTTTGGCCTTGGGCAGATGGCAGGACTGGATGAGGGCAAAGGCACTTAGTGTGTGCCATGTGCCGTGCCGGCTGCTGTGAGCGGAACGTGCCCTCGAGGAAGGAGCTCTGGTGCTAGTGGGGCCAAGGGCCGGTGGGCCCGTTGGTGGTGGCTGCTCTCAGATGTGGAAGGTGGTGAGTGGGGGGCTGGCAGGAGGGCGCCGAGACGGCCTGGGAGCAGACGGGATGGCCCCTCGCAAACCCAAGCCCGCGAGATGGTGAGATTTTGGGAAGGACCTTGGGGCTGGATGAGAAGGCCAGAGGGACGGTGACAGAAGGCAGAGAAGCAGTTGTAGAAAGGGAAGCTTTTAACTCGGACAAGAGAAGGCCCATGCGACAGCTAAGTGGCATGGAGCAGAGAACACTGGTCCTGGGTTCAAATCCTGCTTCAGACACTGACTAGCGGGTGACGCTGGACTGGACTGCTGCCTGCCTCAGTTTCCCTTCCTGTAAAATGGAGCTAATAAGAGCACCTAACTCCCAGAACTGTTGTGATGGCCTGCCCTGCAGTGGTTGCTCTATAAATCTTAGCCTTTGTTCGCTGTTGTCATCGTCACATTCTATCTTACCATCCCCCGCCTCTATCCCCCCAATGGCTGCCTCTCATCCCACTGTAACTGGTCACACCCGCCCAAGGGCAGGACTCGACCTCTCCCTTCCAAGCTGCATCTTCCTTAGACCCTCCTTCATGTCTGGGGGCTGGAGCCCCGGCTGGAGCCTCTCCCGGCTTCTCCCTCCCATGGCCCCCAGGAGTCGTTGAAAGGAACTGGCGGAGGGGGGCCTGCTAGAAGTGGGGTCTTGGACCCTCAGCAGGCTCCCCTCCCCCGCAGGTGTTCGACAACACCCCCGC
Organism: Myrmecobius fasciatus; assembly: GCA_023553655.1. NCBI lineage: Eukaryota > Metazoa > Chordata > Mammalia > Dasyuromorphia > Myrmecobiidae > Myrmecobius > Myrmecobius fasciatus. The sequence continues at coordinate 9,546 of JAJPUD010024670.1, forward strand.
GGCCATCGATGGCACTGTTGCGGCCGGCGATGAGATCACTGGCGTCAATGGGAAATCGGTCAAGGGGAAGACCAAGGTGGAGGTGGCCAAGATGATCCAGGTGGTGAAGGTGAGGAGGAGCGCCGCGGCCGAGACGTGTCCCCGGGGGGCTCCGGGCCGAGGATCCTGGGCCTCCTAGTCAGTGACCGGATCCTGCCGGACTTTGGGCATGGGGGGGGGGGCTTTTTTTTGTGGGCCTCCTGTCATTGTTCCACAAGCCACTTTACAAGTGTCTGAAGGGCTGGTGTGTGAAAGGCCTGCCCCAGAGTCCGGGGCAGTCAGTGAGCACTTAGTAAGCTCCAACTGCATGCCAGCCACTGTGCTAAGGGCCGGGATACAAGGGAAGGCGGAAAACGAGGCCCGTCCTCAGGGAGCTCCCGATCTGCCGGGGAGACGATGTGCTGATGACTGTACACGAGCATGGAGGGAGGCCGGAGGATGGAGGAGAGGTGGGGCCGGGGCTGGGGCTGAGGCTGGAGGCTGGGCCCTGCACGGCCCCTGACCCTTCGCTGCGTTTTCTTCCCAGGGAGAAGTGACGATTCACTACAACAAGCTCCAAGCTGACCCCAAGCAGGGCAGGTCCCTGGACATTGGTGAGCAGGCCTGCCCTGGGGCAGGGGCCACGGGCACTGGGCTTTGACCCAGAGCCCAGGCAGCCCCGCCACTCACTCAGTTGTCCCTCCCCAGAGTGTCCCCTACCCCCCTAGGAGTGCGGTCCCTCTGGCCTCTCTGTCCCCCTTCTACTGGTGTCACTCTCAGGCCCGCTGACTTCTCCAGGGTAGACCTTGTAGGGGGAGGGGAGCCCCGATGTCCACATGGGAATGGGAGAACAAGGAGACGGAAGGCCCAAAGGTCTTAGCCGAGACCATCCCTGTGAGCGAGGGCAGGGCTGGGCTTGAGCCCGGCTCTCGGGGCTGCCCCAGTGAGGGCCCCCTCCCCACGCCTCCCCTGCTGCCATGGAGCGGGCCCGGCCTCGCGTCCGGCCTTGTCCTCTGGGGCAAGCCATTCCCTGTCCGGCCCCGTCCTCATCTGTCGGCCTGGGGGCACCGGGGGGCCGCCGAGCGCCAGTCACCGCTTTCCCGTCTCTAGTTTTGAAGAAGGTGAAACATCGGCTGGTGGAGAACATGAGCTCGGGGACGGCGGATGCGCTGGGCCTGAGCCGGGCCATCCTGTGCAATGGTGAGCTGCTCCCTGCTCGGGGCTCTCGGGGCCACCCCAAGGGAGCTGGGGGGAAACCCCTCATCCTCTCTGCCTGCCCCTCCCCCGTCTCTTTCTCTGTCTCTATGTCTCTGTTTCTCTGCCTCTGTCTCTCTATTTCTATCTCTGCCTCTCTCTCTCTCTCTCTCTCTGTCCATATAAATGGGCCCCCCATCCCCAGCCCAGCCCACACCCGGCCATCAGTGGGCGGCTCCGTCGTGAATCTGTGCGGCCGCGAGGGGCTCAGCCGGCCCCAGACGTGCGGCTCTCCCCGGTGAGCCGCCGGCGGGGCCTGTTCCAAACACCGTCTAAATACGAGGCTGCTATTTTTGCCTCTTCTGGCTATAAATTCTTGTTGCCATAGTTACCGCTGAGTTGGGGCGAAATTAGAACTCATTGTTGTGGGCTGGGCTTGGGTTTTTTTTAAACTTGCCAGTTCTTTTCCCTCTGCCTGCCCCCCAAAATAGAGTTTCTAAAACGAGACTGTCACGACGTCCCGTGACCCAGCAGAGCTAAAAACAACTCGGGGCGCTGGCCCTCACCCCACCTCTCCATGCCGGGTTTGGCACTGCTGGGGAGACCGAGGCCCGGGGAGCCTCAGCTGCTCCTTCTGTCCCTTAGTGAGGTCCCAAGGCCAGGACTCCCCACCCCCGCCCACCATAAATGGCACGGCCCAGACCTTTGCTCCCCCAGGAGCCCAGAGGTCAAGTGCTGCTGCTTTCAGACACTCATTTAGCATCGCCTGTATACAGAGGGCTGCTGGGCGCTGTGGGAGGCTTCAGAATCACAAGCATTGGGACCAACCTTTTCTTTTACTAAGGAGGAAATTGAGGCACAGGGAGTCAGGAAGGGATTTCAAGGACCCGCTTCTCCCTCTGCCATATATGGACCACCTCATAAGCATGTATTAAGCGCTTACTGTATACTGGAGGATAAAGACAAAGGGAAATGGGCCCTGGGTTAATGTGGGGTGGGAGAGTTGTTGAGGGGGAGCAAACATCTAGGAGAATCAGGATGAGCCTCGTGAGGGAGGAGGCCCCCGGGAGAGCTTGGAGTGCTAGGTGTGGAACTGAGGAGGGAGAGGTCCTGGAGTGCGCCAAGTCTTCCCGGCTGGAACCGAGCTTTTGTGAAAGGGGCAATAGTGTGTCAGTCTGGACCCAGAGTGCGCCATGCTTAGGAGGCTTTTGTGTCTTGTCCTAGAGACAAGAGGGAGCCACAGGGGGTTCTGGGAGGTGGTTGAGCCCCTGCTTTTCTTAGGTGCCTCCTGAGGCACAGGTTGGGGAGGGAAGGGTGCCATGAAGAGACGAGTGTAGCCAAGAAGCAACGAGGCCCAGGCTGGCAGAGGGGAAAAGCCATGGCAGCCGCTTGGATGTGAGGGTGACGTGATAGGTGCCCCGATTGTAAATCTGCCCACCAGCTGAATGAAAGGCAGCGTCCTCAGGAGGGTATGCAGAGGGGCTGGGGGGGAGGGATTCAGAGGTGGGGGCTCCTGGGGCTCAGCAGGGAGTGAGAGGGCAGGATCAGAGCCCAGGAAGCTGACCCCACCCTCCGGGAGCACACGGGCTTCACGGGTGCTTGTGGGTGGCCTGCTCTGAGGCAGGATGGGGGGTGTGGGGCTCAAGGACCAGGACTGGTCGGTCTGGTTGGCCCCGGAGTTGGTGAAAGAGAGTCGGTGTCCAAGCCTGGCCGGAGGCCATCGGACTTTTACAGACCTGGAGAAAATGGGGAGCCTTGGAAGGTTTCTGGAGGAGGGGGTTACCGGGGGGAAGCTGCCAGGGCGGGTGTGTGGGGGCCAGCCCATGGAGGAGGGAGGCGCGTGAGAGCAAGCAGTGGCCTGGGCCAGAGTGCCGCCGAGCCAGGGCAGGGGCACCCCCACCAGCTGTGGCCCGAGCCAGGACAGGGAGCCTTTGAGTCCCAAGCAGAGTCAGTCTTAGTGGGGGGAGTCTGGGGGACATGGCCTCGAGCTTGGATGTGGGCGGCCGTGGCTGATGCCCCCCCGGGCTCTCTTCCTCAGATGGGCTGGTGAAGAGGCTGGAAGAGCTGGAGCGGACCGCCGAGCTGTACAAAGGTGAGTTCTGTGGGCGCTGGATGGGGGCTCTAAGGCTGGGGGTGACCTTGGGAAGGCGCTTCTCTTTCTCTTCTGGGGAGAGAAAGTGCTAAGGAAGTGGGAGCTCCTTAGGAGACGGAGCCCTTGCTCCTGGTTGGGCTTTAACCCAAGAGGGCTCCCTGGAGGTGGTGGGTCCTGGAGCACATGCGTCTAGGCCCTTGGGGCAGGATCTGCTCTCTTCCCCTTCTTGGTGGCCCCAGGGCCCCTGTTTGCCCCCGATTTTTTCTCAGAGTTTGCTTCTCTTCCTGTCCCTGTAGTAAAAGTCTGTTCGCCGTGTACTCACATAAAAAGTGGATCCTCAGAGATCCCCTCCTCAAGTGAAAATACCCTCCTGGGCGCAGTGGGGGGGAAAGCTGGCAGAGAACCTAGTTGATGTGCCCCCAAATCTGCCTCCGTGCAGATATCTGGCTGCAACTCCTGGGGTATGGGGGAGGCGGGAGGGAAGGGTGAGGTCCTGGGCAGTGCCAGTGCTGCCTCCTTCTCTGAGCACATCCCTCCCTTTGCCTGGCCCAGGGCATTGGGCCCTGAGTGGGGTCTGGATCTCAGGGGAGGAGGACCCTGCCCCCTGCCCATTCTGAGGGCCTTTAGCCCTGGGCTTGGGAAGCCTTAGGGCCCCCTCTGCCAGTTCTGTCCGGCTGGCTCCCCCTGTGACTCCCAGGTGTGGGGGGCTTGCAGCGTGTGAGCGGCTGCTTCCCGCCCTTCCCCAGGTATGACTGAGCACACCAAGAGCCTGCTGCGAGCCTTCTTCGACTTGTCTCAGACGCACCGAGGTAAGGTGTGCCGGTCAGGCAGGGGGCACCTGGGTGGGACGGGGGCATCCTGGGGCCACGCAAGCACTTGGGGAGCCCCTGCTGACTTGGGCTGGCCCGGCCTGGGGGTGCAGGCCTGCTGTTGCCCCCCATCCCGGGGCTCCAGGGGTGCTTCTTCCACGGCCTCCCTGTCCCGCAGCCTTCGGAGACGTCTTTTCGGTGATCGGCGTCCGCGAGCCCCAGCCGGCGGCCAGCGAGGCTTTCGTGAAGTTTGCCGAAGCTCACCGCAGCATCGAGAAGTTTGGGATCCGGCTCCTGAAAACCATCAAGCCCGTAGGTTTGGCCTGGCTCGGGGCGTGAGCGTGAGGGGTATGGGGGCTGGATGGGCCCCAGGGAGGTGCCCATCGGGTGCACTGAGTCACAGGCTGGGGCAAAGGGCCAAAGAGAAGGCTCCTCGGGGGCCGTCCCCGGCCCTTCCCAGCTCAGAGTCTCCGGCTAGTCTGAGCCCCAGAACCTCAGAGGTGCTCCCTGAGTGCTCCTCACCTCCTCCCTGAGCCCGAGGCCCATTTCTGCCAGAGGAGCTGACCCCCATGGAGTCTGTGGGAGGGCGGCACTCTCGGAAGTCCCGGGTGGGAATCCTGCTTGTGACAGCTCCCGGGGGTGACCGTGGGCAGATGGGGACAGCTTCAGGAGAGAAGGTGCCGCCGACCCAGCAGGGAGTGGATGGCCCTCGCCTGGAGCTCCCCAGGCCAAGGAGCTCCGGGCCCAGTAAAGAACGGGCAGCCGAGGGATGGGCTGCGCTCACGGGGCACCTCGTGGGGCGGCCCGGGTCACCCCTGACCTCTCCGGCATCGGGCCGCTCTGACGGTCTGCTCCCCTGCAGATGCTGACAGATCTGAACACGTATCTCAACAAAGCCATCCCCGACACCCGCCTCACCATTAAGAAATACCTGGACGTGAAGTTTGAGTACCTGGTGAGTGACGCGGCCCCTGCCCCGGGGAGCAGCCGCTGACACCTTAACTGGGCCCCGGTGCCAGGGGTGGCGGCCAGGAGGGCACGGGAAAGTCAGGCTGCGGCGCGAGCTGCCCCTTCCCTTTGGGCCCACGTCTGCCCATCTGGGAGGCGAGCCCGGGCTCCCGGGAGCTGGTTTGCCCAGGGCCGCCTATGGGGCTTTGGAGGGAGTCGGCCCCTGGTAGGCCAGTCAGCGCCCCGGGGTCCCCTGGCGTGTGCGGCCTGCCCTCACCCCCACCCTCGGCCCCCTTCTCCCCCGCAGTCTTACTGCCTGAAGGTGAAGGAGATGGACGACGAGGAATACAGCTGCATCGTGAGTGCCGGGACGGGGCCCCACCTCGCGTGTCCGCTCCCCGGGCCCCCGCCGCCCAGCCCGCCTCGGGTTCCGGGGCCTCAGGGGCCTTGGACGGTCTCTGTCCCGCTCGGGCCCCACAGACCAAGCTGTCCCTCCCCCGGACTGCGCTCTCCCTTCATGCTGGATGGGGGGTGAGGGGTGGGAGGGGAGACTCAGCCCCATGCCAAGGTCACCCCAGGCCCTGTGACCGTGCGCTCTGCGCCGCGGCCCCCATCCTGAGAGTCACCTCCCCCCGCAGGCTCTCGGGGAGCCCCTGTACCGCATGAGCACCGGCAACTACGAGTACCGCCTCATTCTGCGGTGCCGCCAGGAGGCCCGGACACGGTTCGCCAAGATGAGGAAGGACGTGCTGGAGAAGATTGAGCTGCTGGACCAGAAACACGGTGAGGGGGCGTGGGCGGGCGGCCTCGTGAGGTGCTGAGCTCCCCGAAGGAGAGTTGTGCCGGCGGGGCTGGGAGGGGAGGGCCTTGCAGGGGCCCGCGCCTGGGGGCGAGTGCTTCTTCTGGGCGCTGGGGCCAAGGAGAGGGGGGCCGGGGGCACAGCCAGGAAGCTGACGCTCCCCCTGCCCCCCCAGTCCAGGACATCGTGTTCCAGCTCCAGCGTTTTGTGTCCACCATGTCCAAGTACTATGACGACTGCTACGCGGCTTTGCGGGACGCCGACGTCTTCCCCATCGAGGTGGACCTGGCCCGGACCACCCTGGCCTACGGCCAGAAGGACCTGTACACGGAGGAGGAGGAGGAGGAGGGGGCGGCCGCCCCGGGAGAGGCCCGGGGGCCCCGAGACTCCCAGGAGGAGAATGGCGAGAAGCTCATAGACATGCCCGAGTGACCTCCCGGAGCCCCAGGTGGGGTGCAGGGCCGCTGCGGGGGGGGCCGGGAGGGGACCCCTGGACCGACCGCCCGAGGTGACTGATAAAGACCTGCTGGTGTGGGGGCTGCCGTCTCATCTCTGCTCCTTTGTCCCAGGCCCAGGGGGGGCCCAGCCGCAGTTTCCCCTCCACCGGCCCGCCTGTGGCTTCCCCCGGGACCCCCAGTCATTACCCATCTCGTGTCTCCTCCCCAGCCAGGGGGGAGAAGGGAAGGAGAGAAAAAGGCCCGTCCCCAAGGATGAGGCCGGGCAAGGGGCCGAGCCCCGATCCCGCTGTGAATCTCCTGAGCTTCCCTCAGCGAGGGCCTTGCCCCCTGCCCTAATCTGGGCCCCCTCCCAGTTTCTAATCCTCCCTGGCAGGCCTGGGGGAGGAGGCAGAGGCCAGGCCCCCCCCCCCCACTACCGGGGGCCAGGCCCACCTTTCCCACCGTACTTGTTCCTTGGGCCCCCAAAATAGCTGGGAGGGGGGGAGGCAGCTTCCCTCGGCTTTCCCCCACTACTCTTTGAAACCGGGTCTCCTCTCAAGTGGGCCAGCCCCCCAAGGTTCTACTGTGGTATGGGGGTGACCAGACCTCACACTCAGGGGCGTCCCTTATTTATTCAGCTCTCCCCGCCCCTCCGCTTGTGCTCCGGGGCTCCGGTGCCCTGGGCTGGGGCCAGGGAGGGGGTCAGGGGTTGGGAATCCTGTACTTTAATAAAGAGAAAGCTGCATTGTGACTTCTCCATGACTGCCCCTGCTGGGCTCAGTGAGGGCTTCTGGAAGGGCAAGGGCCCCCCCTCTGCCTTAACTGACCGGGCCCCTGCCCTGCTTCCTTCCACGTGCTCCCTACCCCCGAGGTCTGGGGTGCGGGGCATCCGCATCGGACCCCTCCTCTCCCTGGCCCCTCCGCCTGCCATCTGCACCCCATGCTCCCTGCCACCCCCAGGAGCCCGCCACGTCTCTTAAAAAAAAAAAGTTGTTTTTATCGATGCCTTTTGTATTTTGTATCACATTCACCCCCTTTGTGTGTCTCCCCATGGAGCCCTCCTCGTCAGGGAAAGAAGCAGCTCTCTGAAGCCGGTGCCCCCCCGACTACACTCACAGCAGATGCACCTCTGAGCAAGGAGGGAGCCCCTCCGGGTCAAACTTGGCCATGACTTCCGTCTTTCAAGTTTTAAAAGCTTTATCCATGCGCTTCCCTAGTGATCCCCCCTCCCAGAGAGCCATGAGGAGGGAGGGCACCAAGTCATTGTTCTGAAAACCTGTCCCACCTGAGGGCCGCCAATGGCCACAGTGCCCTGCGGCCTTCTTGGCTCTTGTGATCTTTTGTGGTTCTTTCCATTCATTGTTACAGTCACTGTGCGGAGGGTTCTTTCGGCCTTGCTGACTTCCTTCTGCTTCGGTTCTTCCCAGGCTCCTCAATATTCTCTCCCCCACAGTGCTTCCCAGCAGAATCATACTCCATCAGATTTTGTTCAGCCATTCCCCTGCTGGGAGACATGGACTTGGTTTCCAATTCTTAGTTGTCACAAAAAGGGCTGCTGTAAACATCTTGGTATATATGGAGACTTTTCTTATTAATGATCTCCTCCTTAATTAACATAGGAGTAGAGTCTCGGGATCAAAGGGGGTGGCCATTTTTTCTTATTAGTGATCTCCTTAATAAACATAGGAACAAGGGCAGCTAGGTGGCGCTATAGTGGATAGAGCCCCAGCCCTGAGGTCAGGAGGACCTGAGTTCAAATCTGGTCTCAGACACTTCCTAGCTGTGTGACCCTGGGCAAGTCACTTAACCCCAATTGCCTCAAGGGAACCTCCCCACCCCCAATAATAAATAAATAAACAGGAATAGAGTTTCAGCCTCAAAGGAGGTGGATTTTTTTTTTAAATGATCTTAATAAACATAGGAAGAGAATCTCAGGACCCAAGGGGGTGGCCATTTTTTCTTATTAATGATCTCCTTCTTAATAAACATAGGAATAGAGTCTCAGAATCAATGGGGGTGGGCATTTCCAAATTGCTTATACTGATTCACAGCTCCACCAATAATGTAGTATGCTTCTCTTCCCATAACTCCTCAGCTTCAATTATTCCAGTCTCTGCCAATTTTCTAGGTACGAGGTCAAACTCAGGGGGGTTTGGACTTGCATTGTTCGTAGTGATTTGGAACATTCTTTCATGTGGTTATTGAGAATTGGCAATTTTTTGGAGACCTTTGTTCACATCCTCTGATTATCTAGCTTTTGGCTTTGTACACACACACGTTAATGTATCTTGGGTACAAAGTGCTTATCAGAAAATTTGCTATAAAGTGCTGCTTTGTAGCTTAATGAATTTTGCTTTTCCGGAAGCTTTCCTCTGATTATCTACCTTTTGGGGGATAGCTTTTGGTTTTATACACACACTCTCTCTCTCGCTCTCTCTCTCTCTCTGTCTGCCTCTCTGTCTCTGTCTCCTCTCTCCTTTCTCTGTCTCTGTCTCCTCTGTCTCCTCTCTCTTTGTCTCTCTGTCTCTGTCTCTCTCCTCTCTCCCTCTCTCTGTCTCTCTCCTCTCTGTCTCTCTCCTCTCTGTCTCTGTCTCTGTCTC
>JAJPUD010024671.1:2723-18441 GCA_023553655.1 Myrmecobius fasciatus
GCTTTTTCTGCATCTATTGAGATAATCATATGGTTTTTGTTAATTTGGTTATTAATATAACCAAATTAACAAAAACCATATGATTATCTCAATAGATGCAGAAAAAGCATTTGATAAAATCCAAGACCCATTCCTATTAAAAACACTACAGAGTATAGGAATAAATGTGTTTTTCCTTAAAATGATTAGTAGCATCTACTTAAAACCATCAGCAAGTATGACATGTAATGGAGACAAAATAGAACCATTCCCAATAAGATCAGGAGTGAAACAAGGCTGCCCACTATCACCATTACTATTTAATATTGTATTAGAAATGTTAGCTTTGGCAATAAGAGAAAAAAAAGAGATAAAAGGAATTAGAGTAGGTAATGAAGAAACCAAACTATCACTCTTTGCAGATGACATGATGGTATACTTAGAGAACCTAGAGAATCAACTAAAAAACTACTAGAAACAATTCACAACTTTAGTAAAGTTGCAGGATTCAAAATAATTTCACATAAATCATCAGAATTTTTATATATTACCAACAAAGTTCAGCAAAAAAAGACACAAAAAGAAATTCTATTCCAAATAATGGATGATAGCACAAAATATTTGGGAATCTATCTGCCAAGGAAAAGTCAGAAACTATACGAACTAAACTACAAAACACTTTTCACACAAATAAGATCAGACCTGGTCAATTGGAAAAACATTAAGTGCTCATGGGTAGGCCGAATGTATATAATAAAAATGACAATACTACCCAAACTAATGTATTTATTTAGTGTCATACCAATCAAACTCCCAAGAAATTACTTTAGATATCTAGAAAAAATAGTAGCAAAGTTCATTTGGAAGAACAAAATGTCAAGAATTTGAAGGGAATTAATGAAAAAAAAAGGAAGATGAAGTTGGCTTTGCTGTAACAGATCTAAAACTATATTATAAAGCAGCGGTCATCAAAACCATTTTGTCCTGGCTGAGAAATAGAGCAGTCGATCAGTGGCAAAGGATAGCATATCAGGACAATCTATGCAATAACTTTAACAATTTAGTGTTTGATAAACTTGAAGAACCCAGCTTCTGGGATAAGTACTCACTATTTGGCAAAAAATGCTGGGAAAATTGGAAACTAGTGTGGAAAAAAATTAGGGCCTGACCCACATCTAATACCACACACCAAGATAGGATCTAAATGGGTTCATGATCTAGATATAAAGAGTGATTTTGTAAGCAAATCAGAGGAACGTAGTATAGTTTGCCTTTCAGACCTGTGGAGGTCGAATAAATTTATGTCCAAAGAATATCTGGAACTCTTAATTGAACACCAGATAGATAATTTTGATTATATTAAGTTAAAAAGTTTCTGTACAAATAAAACTAATGCAGACAAGATTAGGAGGGAAGCATCAAATTGGGAAATCATCTTTACATTTAATGGTTCTGATAAAGGCCTCATTTCTAAAATATATATGAGACAATTCTCTATATATTTTAGAAATGAGGCCACTCTTCAGTAGATAAATGGTCAAGGGATATGAACAGACAATTTTCAGATGATGAAATTAAAACCATCTCTAGTCATATGAAACGTTGCTCCAAATCACTATTGATCAGAGAAATGCAAATTAAGACAACTCTGAGGTACCACTACACACCTGTCAGATTGGCTAAAATTACAGGAAAAGATAACAATGAATGTTGGAGGGGATGTGGGAGGGCTGGGACACTAATACATTGTTGGTGGAACTGTGAATGGATCCAAACATTCTGGAGAGCAATTTGGAACTATGCTCAAAGAGTTATCAAACTATGCATACCCTTTGACCCAGCAGTGTTTCTATTGGGCCTATATCCCAAAGATATCTTAGAGGAGGGAAAGGGACCCACATGTGCCAGAATGTTTGTGGCAGCCCTTTTTGTAATCGCTAGAAACTGGAAACTGAAGGGATGCCCATCAACTGGAGAATGGTTGAATAAATTATGGTATATTAATGTTATGGAATATTATTGCTCTGTAAGAAATGACTAGCAGGACGATTTCAGAGAGGCCTGCAGAGACTTGCGTGAACTGATGCTGAGTGAAACGAGCAGAACCAGGAGATCATTATACACAGCAACAGCAATAATACATGTTGATCAAGTCTGATGGACATGGCTTTCTGCAACAAAGAATTGTCTGAAACCAGTTCAAATTGTTCAGTGAAGAAAGCCATATATACCCAGAGAGAGGTATATGATATATGGACCACAACAAAACATTTTCATGCTCTCTATTGATGTTTGCTTGCATTGTGTTTCCTTCTTTTGATTATATTTTTCTTTTCTTGTAGATAGGATTTTTCTTGCATAACTTGTCAAGTATTTTAAGATTATTAACATGTAGTGGACTGCCTGCCATCTAGGGGAGGGGAGGGGACTTTGGGTAAAATTTGTTAACGGAAAGCTTTGTGAAGATCAATGCTGAGGAACTACCCGTACATATGTTACACAAATAAAAAGCTTTAAATAAAAAATAATAATAATAATTGCTCTTTTGTTCTGGATCAAATTCCCATTCCCTTTACTTTTACTGCCTAAAATCTGTTTTTCTATTAACAAAGAGGGGAAAAAAAGCCATAGAATACCTCACATACTCAGCTTACTCCCTGACAATAAACAGTTAACAGTATAATCTTGGTCTAATTTGGTTCAATTCCTGGAATTTGCTGAACTAAAATAAAAAGTGAATTGTTAAAACCATTCTTAGTCGCAAGGGGGATTACTTTGCATGAAATTGTAGGATAGCTGTTTGGCATAATTAGGACAAAAAGTTACACGAGAATTGTGATAGTTAACATGGGTAGAAGAAGATATCATTCTCCCTATATTTTTGAAGGCCTATGAAAAAAGTAGGGGGCAGTTTTTTTAAAGATCCCAAAAGGAAGCTAACATGGATAAATAGATAGATAGATTGATTGATTGATTGATTGATATTGATATATATTATGGGATGCAGGAAGGAAGTTTTTTTTTGGAAATTTCTATCGTCATGAATATAATTTTAAGTGAACAGTACCTAAATTCAGCCAAGGATGATGTTTTGCTTTTAGCCCTCCCTAAGAAAGGTGAGCTTATTTCAACATTTATTTGGACTATGTTGACAAAGAGTTCTTAAAAGTGAAAGCCTTGTAATACAAAAAAAAAAATGAATCTTCTAGTCTACCAAGGAGTTTGGGACACTTCCTCTTGGATATCATACTGTTCTACTAAGGATTCTTTCTCCCAGTTTTGTAGGCAAGACAAAACACTGTATGCCCTAAGTTACTAGGGATGTAAGCCCTCTATTACAACCCAAATCTAAATGGTTATTTAATTTAAAAGGGCCATATTAAAACCTAGTACAAGTCTACTTCATTTAGGATTTGGTTTGGTGAAAGAAATATTTTAGGGACCAGTAAATTCAATTTAACAATTTATTTGCAAATAAATTTGTTTAATTAATATGCTTTATATTTCTTCCAAGGTCATCAGATTCATTTCTTTCATTAAGCCATTCAGTTCTTTCTCTACTTATTTTAACAAAAATAGTAAAATAGCTAACATTTACACCTCATTTTACAAAGTTAACAAAGTATGTTCCCCACAACCCAATGAGGTAGATAGTAAAACTATAACCATTATTATGCCCATCTAACAGACTAGGAAACTGAAGATTAGGCATTTTGAATCTCTTCCAGCTATTATTATTTTATGACTAATTCTCTTGCTCTATCAGTTATGTACACCTTGGACCCAAAACTGAACCTAAGACACCAAGCAGACTATACTTCATTTCGGCAAGTAGGTTTCCTATCCTTAACAAAGGCCTAATTTTTCAATGCTGGTATCCTCACAGTGTTGTTTACAAGGCTGTTAAACTGGAAATCTTATATTAGAAAAATCAAAATTTCAGTTTCTTATTGAAAACACTGCTATGTTTCTCCATTAATATGTTCCAAATCAATGCACTCACTTCAGGACCTTTGTGGTGTTACTGAATAGGAATATTCAACCAGCTGAGCCCTACTAAATCATGAATAAGAAGGCAATTTTGGGAAAAGGCAGAGACACAAAGACAAGAAGTAGTCAGATAAAGATGGAGAAATGGATAGAGAGATAAATACACACACATATAAATATAAATATATATATATATATATATATATTTAAATAGGTGTCTGCACTTTGAGTACACACACAGAGAGAGATAGATAGACAGAGACAGAGGGACAGAGATAGACAGAAACAAAGAGAGCTTCCTAGATTTGAGAGAACTTCAGATAAAGAAAAGCTCTCTATCAATAGTCATTCCCTAAATTTAGAATCTTCCTTGCGCTTATGAGAAATTCTGACGTGTGTGTGTGTGTGTAAATAACACAGGTAAAGCTTTAAACAAGTTTTCCCAAATCTGAGAGTTATTTATCCAAAATCTAACTCCCATTTACCTACATCATATAATTCTCAACAACCTCTTTTTATAGAAGAGGAAACAGAGGGTCTGAAAAAGAAGATGTGATATTACCATGGTCAAGCAGGTAAAAAAAATATACATTTATTTTGTTAGGATTTCAACCCAGGTTCTTTGACTTCAAATCTCCCTCCTTTTTACTAGGCTACAATAGATGAAGTCTGAGTTTTCTTGCAACTCAGCAACTCTAAAATTTTATTCTGCGTTTTTGTTTATTTACCCATATCATATGTAGAAATTGAATGCAAAGAAAATAAGAAGGCATATAACATAGTGATAGTGAAAAGTACTGGAAATCATAAAATAAACAACAAATTCAATGTAGGATTTGTTTGATGGTGGAGGGAGCTTTGAATTTTGAGGAAAATCTAGCCTCAAATGTTACCTCAGACATTTATTAGTTGGGTGATTGGAGAGGTTTAGTTACCTCTCTAAGTCTTGAGTACTTTTATTCATAAAATGGATACTCAGAATTTATGTCATGTGGCTTTCAAGATTAAACAAGAAAATCTTTATGAAGTGCCTTGGAAACTAATAAACTTATATTAGTGATGGGACTTTGCATGTCATTATCTCTGCTGTTCATTCATTACATATGAAAAATAGTTACTTCATTTTTAGGTAACTGAAACACTATGTAAATATTAGATAACATATTGTTGCTAACATTACAACTAGTATTGGACCCTAGAAATATTTGTGAATAACTTAAATAATGCAAATAATTAGGAATAAAGAAAGAAGCAGAGCATTGTAAAACAGGAATTCTAACTGGGGTCATTTAAGATAAAGCTCCAAAATTATCTCATGAAATTATAGGCTTGGGTGAATATTTTAAAAATATAACTTTGGGCAATTATTATTAACACTATATCTAGCAGACTTATGTGATCTGCTTTATCAATGTCACCTTAATTCTTACTTCTAAGAGGAAGAAGATCCCAACATAATCTATTCCTGCTCACCAAAAGCACCACCACACATCCCTGGCCTGGGCCATCTTTGTCTCCCTCACCTGATATGTTTTGTACAGAACCTATTCTATAGCTAGCTGCAAGTTTTTTTCTCAAATAATACAATTCTGCTAGCATATCTATGAGATGCTTTTGTTATACAGCATGAAGTAGAAAAAACATTTATTCAACTAATCCATTATTTTCTCTGGATGTTTAAATTGTCAGTAAGTACAAAGTAAATTGGACAAAGTCATTCACTAACACTTAAGTGGAAGATTGATAACTTGAAATTTTACCATCTAGTCTTCCTCTTTCTTAGGTCCTATAGTTAAAATCTAAATCTGTATGAAATATGAACTACTTCAAAATAAGCATTTTGGTGTCATTTAAAACTTTTGTGGATTCTACATGTTATGACTTCCAAATTTCTGAAGTCATAAAAATCCTTTAAAATCAATTTTCCACATTATCTAATATATGCATAAATGGAAAAGGTATTTTATTTTATTATTATCTGTTGTGAATATCATATCTGACAAATAATCCACCGTATCAATAATAAATGATTAGGCATAAATTTAAAAAAACTATCAGTAAAAACAGTATGCTTTTTGTCAAAAAGATTGATAGTGAGTGATAGAGTAAAGATTTTCCAATTAGCTAATTCTTTTAATCCTATGAAAAAATTTGAATAATAGGAGTAAGAAATTCTAAATTTTCTCTAGAGATTTCATTATGAATATTAATCTCATTTAGATTTTTGGATCTCAAATCAATGCTCAAAATTTCTTCTTTCTCTATTTCTAGGGAAATCTTTGTGGCTCAGTATATAGAAGGCTAGGAGTGTAGTCAGGAAGATGAATTCAAATCTGGCCTCAGATATGTACTACATGACTGTGAACAACTCACTTCTCCCCATCTTCATCATTTTTTTGAACTGTAAAATCTAGTTATTAATAGCACCTGGATATTAAATCTTAACAAGATTGCTATGAGGATCAAATTAGGATTTGTAAAGTGCTTAATGCAGTATCTGGCACATAGTAGGTGTTTAATTAATGATTGTGCTCTTACTTCCTAGGAATAAATGTTACAACAATGTTCATTGAACATAAATTCAGAACTTGAAAGAAGTTCAGAAATAAGTTTCTCCTGAGAGATCTTCTCAGGTTTTGACTCCATTTCCAGACTTTTCTTATCCTAGGAGAATGGAAATCTGAAATAATTTAAAGGAATTTTATGATGTCAAAGAGAGAATAACATAAACGTTTCTGGGTATGAGGCCTGGAGATCAAACATTGTTCCAAAAGCATGCTCTTTTTAGGACGGGTTTACTTGTAAACTTGTAAATTTGGAGTCTTTAAAAATTTGAGTATGCTAAAGAAATTTATGATTCAAAGATTATTACATCATTCTGTAACTGTGAATCACAGAACATAATAGTTTCTGAAAAATTTAAATTGATTATCATGCCAAAGACAATGGATATTCTCATCTTGGACTTGAATAGATAAAAGAAGAAAAAAGTTTTAAGGAGAACAAAAGTAAAAGTATCATCAAAGAAATGTATAATCAATAGAAGAAAACATGATTAATTGTCTTCTGATGAAATCATAAATAATATATGTTTATTTGTCTCCATATATCAGAAATAAGCAAACTACAACTATCTTCAGCATTCCTGAGATGATATGCCCTCAAAATCACACCATGTAATTATGGTAGGGCTATAAGTAGTTTTCTTTTAATTACTTTGGCTCATTGTTACATAAAGTTTCCTTGGGAAATATCATGACTTAGAAGATAGTTATTCAGTCAGTCAACAACCATTTATTAAGGGCATATTATATTCCAAGCACTATGACAGCTTCTGGGAATAAAAAAAAAGCAAAAAATCCTCCCTGTTGTCAAGAAGTTCATCATTTAATAGAAGAAAGAAGATAAAAATTACTATGTATGAACAAATTACAGACAACATAAATAGGAAATAACACACAGAGAGAAGGCACTAGAATTGGGGGATCAGAATGTAATAATGAGCACAGGTAATTAAAAAAAAACTTTAAAATTAAAATGGCCTTCTTCCCTTTCTAATTCACAAATGTCATTGTCCATGAGCACCACTGGCAGAAAAGCAAAATTAATTCCTCAAAAGACACATAATTCATCATAACTAAAAGGGGCCTCAGGAAATATAAAGTTTATACCATTTATTTTACAGAAGAGGATACTGAGAATCAAAGACAAAATTATTTTTCCATGTTTTGCTAATCATTCAGTAATTGAGTCAGGAATGAAATTCCAATCTCCCTATTTCCATTCTAATGTTATTTTCTTTGCATATTGTATTGTCACACTTTCCTAGAAGTAAACAAAGTTCAGGTCAAGCAGAGAAGAGAGAATCCAAGAAAAGCCACTTTGGATATTGGTATGATTTTTTGTCCTGTCCTGAATTCTCCATCTTCTCTATCAGTCGTGTTTGCACTGGTTTCTCCTTCAGTTTTTTCAGTTTACTTTGTGTGATTTCCAAGGGTTCACATTTTTATTTAACCTTTAAAAGGCATTTGATTTACAAAATGTCAACATCACCAAGAATTATGAGAAGCCACTGAGGTCACTCAGCCTGCAACCAGGATCACTCTGGAGAGTAGGTCCTGGAAAAGGTGGCCAATGGACCATTTTATTTAACATTCCACTTGATTGACTTTTAGGTTGAGCAAAGTCAGTTTATTTGAGGTTGCATAATCAACTCACTGAGTGAGTGATTTTTTAGAGTAATATACACCAGTGTGACATTTAAACAGAGTTTGTTTGGTATGTATTAGACCAAACTTTAAATCCCAAACATGTTTAATTAAAATAAGATAATTATTGCCAAGCTATATTTGAACAGACAATACAGTAGCAGCAATTATCTGCAATTATGCAGCTCCAGTCTGAGAATAATAGAGGCTTCAATGTCACTAAGCACAATGAGGATAATTACTCTTTCCATTATTCTGATAGGCACGTAATTAGCAATTGAAAAAAATTTTCCTAGGGATATAATAGCCATGCTCTCAATAAAGACTTACAGTATAAGCAGCTGGATTAATTGTATTGTACTTAAAAAATGACCTTTTTATTGAAGCCTTAAATCCTGGATGAGTACATTTTTCTGAGGAAGCCCAATTTTGCCTTCTTAAACAGTAGAAATAGAAGACACCTCTTTCTTTTCTATCATATTTAAATCTCTGATTATCACAAAAACAACTCTTTAAGAGTTTCATTTCTGATGGAGGTTTTCCCTGGTTGAGGTATTAATTTTATTTCAATGATATAAACTGTAAAAGTGATGTAAATGTATGCAAAGGAACAAGTTGTAATTAGGCTCCACTTTATTATTGTTGTTGCTGTTGTTAAAAACTTGGCACATAACAGAAAAATTCTGTCATTCTATTTTGTTAAAGTTCTGAGCTCCTCTATGTTCTTTAATGTGAGTCCAAAAGCTTATTAATGAATGAATGAATGGATGAATGAATGAATGGCTCCTTTTCTAAAATTTGATTTGTAGATAATTTTTCAATAACATACTTACCACATAGAATGATATATATATAATTGTTTTGAGACTTTGGAATACTCTCAGTTTCCTGTGCAAGGCTAATCTTAAATTAAAAGAGTTCTCTCTCTCTCTCTCTCTCTCTCTCTCTCTCTCTCTCTCTCTCTCTTTCTCTTTCTCTTTTTCTCTCCCCCTGTCCCTGTGTTTTCTGTCTCCTTCCCTCTCCCTCTATGTTTCCTTTTCCTTCTTTCTTTCTGTCTGTCTCCCTGTCTCTTTCTGTCTCTATTTCTGTGTGTCCTTCTCTGTCTCTCTTTCCTACCATAACCTGAATGCTTCTCGGTGCCATGTGTTCTTTTTCATTTCAAAATGTAAATTTAAAATAGAGTATTATGTCAGAAGTATTAAGAAGAGAATCATTAGTAATTTAAAACCTCTTAACTTTTACTAGCTTTTTTTTTAAGTTGAATTTTATTTTGCATTGTTTTTGGTTTGTTTGTTTTCTGCTGAGGCAATTAGGGTTAAGTGATTTGCCCAGGGTCACATAGTTAGGAATTGTTAAGTGTTTGAGGCCAGATTTGAACTAAGATTCTCCTGACTTCAGGGCTAGTGCTCTATCCACCGCACCACATAGCTGCCCCTGAACTTTATTTTAACATGGTAAATTTGAAGCATTTTGGCTTGGTCTGAATATTGTTCTGTTGATATGCATTTAGTTAATAACTATTGGGTAAAGTAGTGACAACACTAATATGTTTATCTTCTATTATTGGTTTGTAGAATGTATCATATTTATTAGTATATTTCAAATTCAATCACTCCTATTTGTTTTTTCTTTCTTTATTTTGATTTTCACCAATAAATACTTAGAGAAAAATGTACAATGACATGGAGAGACAGATCAAAAGTGATATTCTCAGATGTTTCTCTGAATATATGTACTGCTTATTTGATACATACCAAAAATTCTCATGAAATTTATTCTATATTTCAGAAAACTGAATGTTCAAAGAGTACATAGTTAAGTTCTGCTTCCATCAGGCTAAGCAGGAAAATTATATTTATAAAATTGATATCCTAGATGCTAAAAGGACAGCCTATTTACAGTTTGTAATGTGTTGCTACTTCCTGAGTGACAAGGTAGCATGAGGACTCTATGGATAATAATTATTCTGATATGTTCCAAATATTTATAACACTTTTTAGATAGCATAACATTTTTTATACTTTGTTATGGATATTTGAGGCTTATTTTTCTTTTACAATTTACTAAAAGCAAATAGAGAGGGGTACTGTCTATAGAGAGACAATTCATAAACTAGGAAAATCTGTGCTAAAGTTCCTCTCCTGACACAGTGGCCCAATTTTTCTGGTGTTGACTATATGACTTTAGACAAGTCCTTTTACCTTTCCGAGTCTGAGACAAGTTATAGAACTGTATTTTGTACAAGTGACTCTACCTTAGTTATATGATACATCATTTCATTTCTCTGAAGCTTAAAACTTCTGTTAAAAAAAACTGAGAAGACTAGGCTAAGCGATCTTTAAGGTTCTTTCCAAATTTAACATTTCTAAGTTCTACAATTCCTTTTGGTTCTACATCATAGTATTTCATAATATTATTGAAACTATTTGAAGAAACTTTCCATTATAATCAATCACAAAATATTTATTAAATATTTACTATATGCCATACTTTAAGCCTATAAAAACAAAAAAAGAAATGATAAAAAAAATCAAGCTTTCATTTTAAGGAATTAAGTCTCCAAGAAAATACATTTTTTCTCTAAACTTAAGGAATGAGTCATAAGGAAAAGTTTTAGAAATTGTTGAATTGGATTCAATGAGAATTCATCTATAACCCACGAAAAATCTGTGTTGAGTATTTGTCAAAGGAAAAGAGCTCCAGTGGAAAAAAATTAAAATGAAACTCCCTCCATCTATAAAAGGTCATGGATTAGAGAAATTTCACAAACATTAAAGCTGCTTAAATGTTTATAGAACATTGAGTCTTTAATTAATACAGAGAAGTCACCCTTGATAATTTAAAATCTTAGAGAATAGGCATGATATTTTGATAGAGTAAATTGCCCATGTATGACCAAGAATGAGGCACTACTTAACCCCATGTCTTTATGAATCCATGGTCAACCATCTATCTACTATCCCATATTGCTATTCTTCATTAATCAAGTGGAATTGATCATATCTATTATGGTATATGATATTTTACGGAGAAGTTGTAAAGATAACATAAGATATATTTAGGAAAGTGCTTTGTGAAGTTAAAGTTTATACACAAAAGTAAAATATCATTGCTAATAAGAAAAAGCTGTTGTGTGTGTGTGTGTTTTAATGAGTTATTAGATGTGTGTTCTTGAGCCTTTTAGAATAAGGTAAGAAAATAATCTTGTTTTGTTTTTTTTTTTTTTTTTTTTTTTTTTTTTTTTTGCTGAGGCAATTGGGGTTAAGTGACTTGCCCAGGGTCACACAGCTAGAACATGTTAAGTGTCTGAGATCAGATTTGAACTCAGGTCTCTCTAACTTCAGGGCTGGTGCTCTATGCATTGTGCCACCTAGCTGCCCTGAAAATAATCATTCTTAAAAGCTTAATAAAATGCAGTGAATTAGAACTTACTGAAGACCCTAAAATAACCATAATTACCAGGGTGTGTGGGAGGTCACTCTCCTGGAGAAATAGATTCTTCAGTTCCTTCTTTTCTTTTATCCTCCCTCTTCTCCTCCAGTAATTCAAGTTCATGTTTTCATAATCAAATCCATTTAAATGACTGTTGTCAGAATAATCTTTCAGAGCTGAAATGAATCTTATAAATTAACTAGCCTAGGCACAGTTTAAGAAGATATTTTAAGCTATTCCTGAAATGTTTTAGGGACACATAGTGGATGTTAACAGCATACTTTATTTTTTAATGCAATATAGAATTTGTATTTTAAAACTCTGTTTTCATCAAATAATGACTGCTCATGTATTTGAATACTGTGCAACAAATTTTTTTTTAAATTTTTATTTTATTTGCATAACATATGTGTGGGTAATTCTTCAACAATAACTCTTACATAGCTTTCCGTTACAAATTTTTCCCCCCAACTCCCCACCCCTCCCCTAGATGGCAGGATATCCACTACATGTCAACCATGTTAAAATATTGGCAAATCGAACACATGTATACATATTTCCAAACTTATCATTGGTGCGCAAGAAAAATCTTATCTACACAAAAGATATATCAGATAAAGGAAACACAATGTAAGCAAACATCAATCAAGGAGTATGAGAATGTTATGTTGTGGTCCACATTTCGCATCCCTCTCTCTGGGTGTATATGGCTTTCTTCAGTGAACAATTGGAGGTGGTTTGAAACACCCCATTGTTGAAGAGAGCCATGTCCATCAGAATTGATCGTCATATAGTACTGTTGTTGCCGTGTATAATGATCTCCTGGTTCTGCTCATTTCACTCAGCATCAGTTCATGTAAGTCTCTCCAGGCCTCTCTGAAATCATCTTGCTGGTCATTTCTTACAGAACAATAATATTCCATAACATCCATATACCATGATTTATTCAGCCATTCTCCAATTGATGGGCATCTATTCAATTTCCAGTTTCTAGCCACTACAAAAAGGGCTGCCACAAACATTCTTGCACATGTGGGGCCTTTTCCTTCCTTTATGATTTCTTTGGGATATAAGCCCAATAGAAATGCTGCTGGGTCAAAGGGTATGCACAGTTTGATAACTTTTTGAGCATAGCTCCAAATTGTTCTCCAGAATGGCTGTATCCGTTCACAGCTCCACCAACAAACTGTGCAACAAATTTAAAGTGTTATTTTTTCAGTGTGTTTTGCAGACATTAAATGAAACTTAGAAATCCCTGAATTATGCCAAGCATGAGAACTACATTGCCCTTATCATGTGCATTTTTCCAATTTTATGATTATGTGAATTTTTAGTTTTCATATGCTAACAGAATTCCAGAAATACCATGCCATGTATGTTGACCTTTTACAATGAAAAGAAATCTTCCTTCAAATTGAGGTTGAGATTCATATACCAGATTTAGCAGGAACTATATTTTCTGTCCCTTAGCTCTCAACAGTTTCCCAGTAGTCTGATAAGCAGAGCTTGGTGAGCTCCAGTAAATCATGAGCTCATAGACTAATGATTAGTGGGGATGATAGAGAAAAGTTTAGGTCAGGCATTATGTCACACCAACTCATACCCAGAAATATAAAGAATTCTAATTATAATAATTTTAATGGTAGATTTTTTTCAACTAGTGCCCCTCCTATCCACTGCAAATTATCTTCTATATACTTTACATAATCCCATATGTACACATGTTGACTCTTTTGATAGAATAATCGTCAACTTATCAGGAGTATTTAATGTTTTACTCTGGTTTTCTGTTGCCTAGCACAGTACCAGGGACATGGCAGATGCTTTAAAATATTTACCATTTGATTTTATAAATCATCTTAAAGTTACTTCTTGCCTAACAAGAGATCTCATAAAATTACCTATGAAGGGGATTTGAAAAAGAAAATTATATTTTCCCATTTATTTTCAGTGTAAAATAAGAATCATGTTTCCATGAGAACAATCTCAAATAGATCAAATCAGAAACTTTTGTTGGGAAAGTAATTGTAACAACAACTGCTCATGATTACTATTCTTAATGTTCACATTGGTCTTGTTACTTTGTGTGTATGTGTGTGTGGTTTTGTATGTCTGTAATGTCATAGTATACAGGGATAAAACAGAAAATTCCCTTCATTTAGACAAATTAACAACTAGTTCTATAACTTTGTATTACAACAAAGTTTCCTGGGACATCAAGAAGTGAAATGACTTGCCTAAGGTCACACAGCCAGTTTGTCAATGGTAGCACTCAAACTTAGGGTTTTATATTCCATTTATTAAACATGGAAGCTATAGGGTTCTTCTACTGCTGTCTATATTTTCATCTGATTCTTGTTTTCCATAAGTAGCTTTCAAAGAAGTTCTGAAAATGTAAGCTGCAATGGAAAGAATGCAGCCTCTGATAACAAGACAGATTCAAATTTGACCTCTGACAATTAGCCATGTTACACTAAAAATGTCAAGACTTCTAGGTTATTTAGTTTCTTCATCTACAAATTAAAGGATGTGGGCTAGGTGGGCTAAAAATTCTTCTTAGAACTATATCTGAGGGGGTGGAGCCAAGATGGCAGAGTGAAAAGGTGACTTTCTGCCTCTCCTCCGATCTTCTCTCAAGTCAACAATAAAATAAGCCTCTGAACTGATCTTCAAGTCAACAAACTCAGAAATATTTGGGCACGGCTCTCTGGAGAACTTCATATCAGGTTAGGCTGACTCAGACAGAGAGATAAATAGACAACTACTGTATAGGCCGGAGGTGAGGGTGGGACTCAGCTCAGCAAATCTTGGCAGAAATTGCAAACTCCAAACTCCAAATTCCAAACACCTGGAGTTTATCTGAGGCACTCGGGACACTATGCCCTGATTGGGGGCAGGTATTCTGGAAGACTTGCCTTGTTTAAGGAGTAATTCAGAATTATTCCTAGCCCCCACCAGCCCAGCACCTTAAGTTAACTTACCAAAGTGCCCCAGGGCAAAGCTTTTCAGATGCTGGTTTTTTTTTTCCCTAGCTTAAAGAGATATCCACACTGTCTAAAAAAAATGAAGAAGCAAAAGAGAGCTCTTACCATAGACAGCTTTTATCAAGGAAAAGAAGGGTTGACCCCAGGTACTGAGGTTCCTTTAGATAAAATACCAGAATAAGGTATTTAAGACCATCATTGGTCATTTTTTCCAAAGGCCTTTCTGGAAGATTGCACAAAGAACCTCAAAAGAGAGCTGGAGGATAAATGGGAAAATAAACTGAAATCAGTGCAAGACGGATACAATATCTTGCAAGAAGGATATGATGCCCTGCAAAAGAGATATGAAAAATACACCAATTTATTGAAAAATAAAATTAGTGAAGTGCAAAAAGAGTGCAATGAACAAATTGGCCAGTTACAAAAGGAGCTTAAAAAGGTAACTGAAGAAAACAACACTTTAAAAATAAGAATTGAACAAATGCAAGTGAATGACTCAATAAGACTTCAAGAATCAGTCAAACAAAAACAAAAAAATGAAAAATTAGAAGAAAATATGAAATATCTCCTAGGAAAAACAACTGACTTGGAAAATAAATCTAGGAGAGACAATCTAAGGATTATTGGACTTCCTGAAAGCCATGATGAAAAAAAGAATCTAAACACTATCTTCCAGGAAATCATGGAAGAAAACTGCCCTGAGATTGTAGAATCAAAGGGCAAAATCACCATTGAAAGAATTCACTAATAACCTCCTGAAAGTGACCCCAAAATTAAGACCCCAAGGAATATCGTGGCTAAATTTCAGGACTATAGCATCAAGGAACAGATTCTGCTAGCAGCTAGAAAGAAACAATTCAAATACCGAGGATCAATAATTAGAATCACACAGGATCTGTCAGCCTCCACACTTAAGGATCAAAGGGCCTGGAACCAGATATTCCAAAGGGCAAAGGAACTTGGATTACAACCAAGAATAACCTACCCAGCTAGAATGAGCATTATCCTCAAGGGAAGAAGATGGTCATTCAATGATATAGGTGAATTTCACCTATTTCTAATGAAAAGACGGGATCTGCAGAGAAATGCAAATTAAGACAACTCTGAGATACCACTACACACCTG
>JAJPUD010024672.1:0-18441 GCA_023553655.1 Myrmecobius fasciatus
TTCCTTCCTTCCTTCCTTCCTTCCTTCCTTCCTTCCTTCCTTCCTTCTTTCCTCCTCCTTCCTTCCTTCATCCCTCTTTTTATCTCTCCCTTCTTCCTCTCTATCCACATAGTGAATCATACCCTTACCTGTGATTGATCCACCCAAAAGAATGTAAATTTCGATCCTTGAAACCTTGCATTATGTCTTAAAGTTTGAAGGCTAGATTTCTTTTTTAAGGACCATGCCTCAAACCCAAATCATTAAGGCTCTCATTGATTAGCCAACAATAAGTCCCAGCCCCAGTCTTATTTGGTCATGTTTTAGACACTGATGGCCAAGAGTGATTGTAAATAGCAATTGTTTCTGTTTTGGCCAGAAACCCTGAGGATCTTCCCCACCCAGATTGATTTTTTGTGACATCTTGAAGCATAGTAATATTCAATGGTCTTTGTGGTGATTACTTTTTAGAAAGATGGGTGTTTCACTGCTCTTAGTTTTCATCACTATGGTCCTTGTTGGCTTAAAGCAGAGAGGGGAGAAATGGATGCTTTTGATATTTCAGGACTTGCCTGAGGAATGAGAGATAAGTAATTGGAGCTCAAGGAGAGGCAGGAACCCTGGTGATTTCCGCTATAATCTGTTTTTCAACAAGACAGCCCTGCTGTGAGAGCTTGAGGGCAAGGTGCTGCATTCTTTGCTAGATCTGGAAGAAGAGGAAAACCATAATGAGCTCAAAGGTTCACCTCCTAAAATAGGGAAGTATTTCATGGGGTTCTTATCAGAAGTGCACCTTTGTGATGAAAGGTTTCAAAATTCAGTATATGTGTGGATATGTGCTTCTGTGTCCTTAGAATCCCAAATATCTAGCTTGAAGACATCACAGCAACCCCCAGTCCAACCCTCTCACTTTACAGTTGAGGAAATAAAAGACTGTACTGAGAGGTAAGTGACTTTTGATGGAAGATGAGGTCAATATTTGTGAAACTGTAGAGCCAGGGGCCTGTTTGTGATGGAATCCCCAAGTGGATTATCACCCTGTTTCCTTGGGGGGAAATTTCTGGCCACAGCTGCTTATCCAGAATCCTAATTTTCATCCCAACTCAGTGCTTTGAAGACTGATATACCTTGAAGTCTTCAAAGTTGGAAGCAGTTTTAAGGATGTCTCTGCCCTCTAGCCCAAGGCTGCAGGGCTATAACTGCCCAAATGTACAGAATAAAGCTGGGGAAAAAGAATTCTCTCAACTAAACCTTGTATACCAGCTAAATAAAAGCGACCAAGCATCATGTCAGTCAACAGTGACAATCAAGGCTCAGCAGCTTGTGAAGAAATCTACTGCACATTATGGTTAGGACACATACAAGAAATACAGAACATCCTTGCCCTTGAAAGAAATGAATTGCCCCAGCAAGGCCAAAGGACTGTCAGTTCAAGCTCTCACAATTCATTGCTCTCCTTCTTATGCTGTATCTCTCCCCAGTTTAATATCAGGTACCTGCTCAGTGATGATCCTGATTGTAAATGGGACATAGGATTTTAGTACTAAAAGATACCTCAAGAGACCATCATTATAAAGTTTAGAGCACTATATAGATGTGAACTGTTATGATGCTTTCACATTTGTAAAATAAGCAGGTTAGAATGAATGGTTCTTCAAGTTACTTCCAGTTCTTCATCTAGTATCCTATTATAGTCTAGTCCAACAACTTAATTTTATTTGTAAAATTAATTTAAAATTTTTTGATGAACAAAAAGTTTTCTTCCTCTCCTATCTACTCCCTCATTGGGAAAAAATTGAAAAAAAAGAAAAGAAAATTCTTGTAACAAATATACAGTCAAAACAAATTCCCGCATTGGCCATGTCAAAAAATATTTGTCTCATTCTTTATCCTGAGTCTATAGCCTATCTATCAGGTAGTAAGTAATAAGCATTATCAATGGCTATATGGAATTATAGGTGGTCATTCCATACCTTCATTTCAGAGATGATATCAATTCAAATGATTGGTATGAAGTCACCCAGATGGTTATACAGGGCAATTGCTGGGGAAATGCATTATGGACTAACAGGGGAGGAAGATGGCACCAAAACACTTTAGACCAATCAGCTGGAGCCAAAAAGTATAACCCAAATCATTCTTCAAATGGTGAACCTAAAAATATTGTTATTTCTGTCATATCCCACTTCCCTTTTGTGGGCTAATCATTCCCAATTCCTTTTTACCTATCTTATATGGAAACATTTTAAATTTCTGTCACTTTTCTGGTCAATACCTTTGTACAGGTTCTATCTCCTTCGAATATATCACCTGGAACTGAACATAAGACATTATCAGGGGATAGCCATTATGCTGAACACTACAGACAATTCTTGCTTCACATAAATTTTAATTGTGCAAATTCAACCAGATTATGGTGGCAGGAGAGGTAGTAGAAGCAGTGGAAATGCAGCTCAGAAGTCTTTCTCTACCCTAGGTATTGAAATTGCTCCAGAAACAGGACCTTATACAACCTTGCCAGGGGAGGGAAAGATCTGCAGAATGGTTCACTTACATCTTAGTGAGAACTGTAATCAACTAGGTGGTATAGTGGATAAAGTGATGGGTCTGAATCAGGAAGACCTGAATTCAAATCCTGCCTCAGATACTTACAAGTTATGTGATTCTGAGCAAGTCACTTAACTTTTGTCTCAGTTTCCCCATTCTTAAAATATAGATAATAATAGCACCTAACTTCCAAGGCTGTTTTGATGATTAGATAACATATTAATAAAGTGTTTGTAAAGTTCAAATTGCTACTGCAATACTACTGGCAAATATTATTATTATTAAGATCATATTAGCTAACCTAGATATTTTTAGCCTGGAGAAGAAATATTTAGGGAGGACATGATAGATGCCTTCAGTTATCTGAAGGGCTGCCCTATAGAAGACAGATTAGATTTACTCTACTTAGCATTGAATGGGATAAACTGAGTGAAGACCTTTCATGAGAATGTGATGTTGACCTGAGCCCTAACTGTGACTTGAGATTTTGTAATAACAAGTTGAGCTATAGCTAAGAGCTGCAGGTGATCTAATATCTTAGATAAACCAACATTTCTCTCCTGTTCCCCCTCTAACACACCTTTTCATTAGCATTTAAATACCTAATATGCAAAGAGTGTGTTACTAACTAATAGTTTTTGTTTCTTGGCTCTGAGTAAATTAGAACTTCCCAGTCAATAGGAGGAAGGGCCAGAAGGGGTGGGAGGGATTTCTGGATAAAGTCTATATAATCTTGTGTTTTACATGTTGCACTTTGCACTCCTTTACTGACAGCTTGTCAGGAGTTGTTCTTGCTCTGGAGATTGTAATAAATCCTTTTTCGCTTTTTACCTTGAAAGTCTCTGATTTTAATTTGAGTTTTGGGGGCTCATCCAGGATATTTTCTGTTCATGAGAGGCCTGTCCCATACTGAATCCTTGGGCAGGAACCCTCTGGAGAATCCTCCAGTAGTCCTTAGACTTGGCTCCAGAACTACCACTTTGATCAGGTGAATTCCCAGAGAGACATTGGGAGAAAATAAAAACAGCGCTGGGCTAGTGAAGAATGAAGATAAATTTGCCCTCTCTGGGATTTTCCAAGCTTCCCTCCCTTGGAGAGGCTTGCAGGATCTGTCCTTCCCTTCCATTCCTTGCTGGCCTGGATTTTTCTGTGGTTTGGGCCAGTGACCCAGAATCTCCAACATTTCTGTCTGGGCCATAGACCTGCAGCTGGATACCTGCATCCAAATTTCCCCACCCTCTCCTCCAGGGTCCAGTTTCTATAATCCTTGCTACATATTTCCCTCCCTTGTAAATGGACTTGAAAGAGTAGTTTTCTGCCACCTTGAATTTTGGGGCTGTGTGTTTTTAAATTGAAATTTTGATCCTGAAATTGTATGAGATAATTACTATTAACTAATACATGCTAAAACCATGACCTTGTTTATTCTGGTAATATTAAAGCCTACTGGAAGTTGAAATCTGGATTTGATTTGAAGTTAAAAAATTGTATGAGCTGGGGGCAGCTAGGTGGCGGAGTAGATAGAGCACCAGCCCTGAAGTCAGGAGGACCTGAGTTCAAATCTGGTCTCAGACACTTAACATTCCCTAGCTGTGTGACCCTGGGCAAGTCACTTAACCCCAATTGCCTCAGCAAAAAGCAAAAAAATAAAAATAAAAATTGTATGAGCTGTGTTTTAACATTTTGTCAGCTCTGCTGGATACGTGGTATAAATTTTGTGAAAATTTGGTCCAAAATTATTTAGATGTTCCTATTCCAATCACATTCTCTCTGTCTGTCTCTGTCTCTTTCTTTTTCACTTTCTCTCTCTGTCTCTCTCTTTCTGTCTCTTTTTTTTCTTCCTGCTTCTCTCTTTCATCTAAGAACTATACCCACATATATATTATGAGGCAGGGGTGGAGAGGGGGAAGATATATCAGTCTAAAACAGCAGCTCAGAAAGCCTACAACCTGGGATAAACTTCTTGGGAATCCAAATTCTTATCAACTATTCATCAGCTTGCCTAGCATGGGTAATAATGAATGCCAGGCAAGTGATTTGTTTTTGTTCTAGGATGCTGTGGAACCTGGGCTCAAAAAGAAAATGTGGAGAGCAGGTTAATAAACTACATCCAACTGACAAAGATCATTCCTTCATTGAACAAGAATTTATCAATTATCTAATATGTACAATGCACTTTTGCTAAGCCTAAAACAAGACACTAAAAATAATACACTGTTCTTGCTCTCAAAGAACTTATCATCAAGGGGGTTGAACTAGTCCAGATGATGGCTCTTGACACATGTGAGATGGACCTTTGATGTTTTTAAAGGCATAAAATAAACCACATACATAAGATTATGAAGGAAACAAATTACAAAGAAGATAAAGATGATTTTTCCCCTATGAAAATTCACTCATCCCCTGAAATCTCTCCATGGACCCCAAATTAAGAACCCCTGGTATATGATCATTAAAAAGCCCTACTTCTCTAGCAATATATGAGTCTCTAGGTCTATGAAGACTGAGAAGAAAAAAAAGATACATAAAAATAAATACAAGACAAATTAGGAAAGAACAGAAAATAAAGTAAAGGGAGGGAGATCAAATGGAGGAGAAATCACTTTCACCTTGAGGGTGAGGGTGAGGGGTGGTCAATTCCATCTCAGTGAGAGGATTTAAGAGGAAGTAAGATGGGATAAGGTAGAAAATATAGAGCTGTTTTCTCTTCCCTTTTCAGAGGTGAAGGACTAAGGATGTGAAATATGACATGCTGTAAGACACAGGTTGATGACACTGGTTGGTTTTGCTAGACTCCCCCCCCACTTTTTTCAATCTTTATTATAAGGTTAAATAGCTCAGTAGGGAGCAAGGAGGGATATATTTGAAATGAAGAGGATTTAAAAAAAACAAATCAATAAAAAATGACATAAAAGGAAAGGTATAGTGGGGTTTCAAATAGACAAAGATAATAAAAAATGGAAGCAGTTGCTGTTAATAGACCTGTGGGAAGATATGCACACTGACATACTGTGCTATGAATGGGTCCCAACTGATCTGGAAAACAATATGAAATTATGGGAAGTAAGTCTTTGAGTTGTTATCTGTCACTCAGCCATCCTTTTGATGAGCATAAGAAGCCAAGGCAGAATGAAGGTCCCACATGTGCCTACAGAGTCACAGCAACACTTTTTTGTGGTGGCAACAAACAGAGGAGAATGTGGGTAAACATTGTTTGGGGAGCAGCTGAATAAATTGTGGAAGGGGGATGTTGTGGAAGGTGAGCTCATTTGCTCTCAGGAGTTTAATAACTAACTCTGTACAGATGCTTCTCAGATTTAACTATCCAGTACTAGTCTCTCATCTGAGCTCTAGTCCTCATAGCCAACTAACTACCTATTGAATATTTCAGACTGGATATAGTGAAGTATCTAAAACTCATCAAATCTCAGACAAAACTCATTGTTTTTCTCCACACCCATTTCAAACTTCTCTTTTATATTAAGAGGTATCATGGTACAGAGGGGAAAAAAATCCCAAAGGATTGGAGTTAGTGGATTTGAACTAGGCCCTCTCATTTATTAACTATGTGACCCTGGGGAAATTATTTTATTTCTCTTTTTTTAATCTATAAGATGAGGGGATTGGACTAGATGAATTTCTTCAGCTCTAAATCTAGGAAGCTACAATTCTATGTCCAAGCTTTTCCTTATCAACCACTCACAAACTTCCTATAATTCTTAATACCACAATCACTCTTACCTCAATTCACCCACTCAGTTGTCAGATCTTGAAGGTTTTATCTCCATATTGCAACCAGACATGTCCTTCTCTCCATTCATCTGGACTATTATAATACCCTCTTAAGTGGTTTTCCTGCTTCTCTCCCTACTCTAATCCATCTCCATAGCCACCAAAAGGAGTTTTTCAAAATGTGGACCTGATGTTCTCACTCCCCAATTCAATAAATCCCAATGATACTTACTTATTACCTCTACTCCTGTGATCTTTCTCTCTCTCTCTCTCTTTCTCTACCTCTCTCTCCATCCATCATGTATCTCAACTATAAAACCATTCCTGCATTTAGCTATGAATTTATTCAGCACCTCTCTTACACTGTAAATTACAGATCAGTTGCCAATTGTTCCAAGATTAATGTTTTATTGATTTTTTTGTTTTTACATCTCTATGACTTCCTCCCAAAATAAGCCTTCATTGTAATAAAATAAAGATGGGCAAAACAAATAGATATTTAATTTTCTTTGCAAA
Organism: Myrmecobius fasciatus; assembly: GCA_023553655.1. NCBI lineage: Eukaryota > Metazoa > Chordata > Mammalia > Dasyuromorphia > Myrmecobiidae > Myrmecobius > Myrmecobius fasciatus. The sequence continues at coordinate 6,775 of JAJPUD010024672.1, forward strand.
CTGTCCTCTTCTCTACCTCTTCAATATCCTTACAAAGTCCTCTCATTCACACACTCTATAGCCCACCCATGTTGATCTACTTGCTGATTTTCACACACAATATCTCCTTTTCCATCATTGTGCCATTTCCCTGTCTGTCTCACATGTCTAGAATGTTTCCTCTCCTCACCTCCATCCTTTGGGGTCTTTGGTTTCCTTCAAGACTCAGCTGAAATCCCACTGTTTCCAGGAGGCTTTTCCTGGTTTTCTCAGCTGCTAATTCCTTCTCATCTTAAGATCTCTTATATCTGCTTTGGAGGGATACTATAGAAACAAAGGTGGCCCTAATGGACCCAGAGTCAGAAAGCTTAGTAAGACTAATTCAGAGTGAAGTAAGAACTAAAGGGACAATAAACCTAATGAACATAATAATTGTAAAGGAAGTCACCACTAAGAAACATCAGGAATCAATCAAACACATTGATCAATATTGGCTTATGGGTCCCAACTAATCTGGAAAATATTGACTTATGGGTTCCAACTAGTGTCAAAGCCTCTTGAAAGTAAGGTGCTGGACTATGAGAAGAGAATGAGGGATAACATTATCTAACTACCCAATATATCTATTTGTTTTGTTCATCTGTATTTTATTACAATGGAGGGTTATTTTTGGAAGAATTCATAGAAATGTAAAAACAAAAAAACCCCAATAAAACATTAATCTTGGAACAATTGGCAACTGATCTGTAATTTACAGTGTAAGAGAGGTGCTGAATAATGCAGGAATGGTTTTATAGTTGAGATACATGATGAATGGAGAGAGAGAGAGAGAGAGAGAGACAGAGAGACAGTGAGACAGAGAGAGAGAGAGACAGAGACAGAGACACAGAGAGAGACAGAGACACAGAGAAAAAGACAGAGACAGAGAGAGACAGAAGGGGGGGGGTAAACGACATTATCAGATGAGGCTGTAGAGGTGTGAGCACAGGGGTTGGCAGATCTTGGTGCCTGAAAGGGTTAGAAGTTTGGTCTCTAGTAGGCAATAGGGAACAATTGAAAAGATTTAAGCTGTGGGAGGATGTGATCAGACAAATCGCTTTAGGAAGATTAATCTGGCACTAGGGATGGAGAATGGATTGAAGTGGGGACCAACTGGGCCTGTTAGTAGGTTATTAAAATGCAAAAACCCTAGAGAAGTATTAAACTCTTATCAGTTAACACCTTAGCTAGGATTAGCTGGCAGCTAGCCAAGATGAAGACCCCGCTGAAGGATAACTTTTGTTAAGATTCTCAGTATCAGTGGCAGACAGAATTAGGCAGGTTCTCCTTCTCATACAAAGAAGTTAAATGCAGACATTGGGACTCTTGGGATTTTGTATACTTAAAACCAAACAGTATGGAAACTATCAAACAGAAAGGTCCACAGCTGTTCTGGAACTAAATTTCTCTCTGGAAGTTTGACCCTATATGGCAGCCTGAGTCTTGGAACTTGCAGTCCATTGGAAAAAGCTCTGGCCCTAAAGGAAAAGACCTGGGTAAAAATGCTACCTCAGACATTTAACACCTGCACTATCTAAGGCAAGTCACAGTTTTCCCAGTTCTCAGTTTCCTCTATTATTACATGAAGGGGTTGGTTGACCTCTGGGTTTCCATATTGATGTTAATATCTATACACCTTGAAGCTAGAGAGTGGGATTTTTGTAGGTCTTCAAAGAAAACACACAGGTTTACTTTGAAGGTCCCATCCAATCAACAAGCATTTATTATTATTTATGAAGTGCTTACTATGTGCACTCAGTAAAGCATTAGGTTAACAAAGAAGCAAAAACAGTCTCTGCCCTGAAGAAGTTTTCATTCTAATAGATAAAACACCATGTAAATAATGGAAATGCATTATTTTCTTCAGGGATGGAATTGCAAAGGAGATAATCTGACTCAAGATTCTCTCATGAGGTAGAAGAAATAGGAAATGGAAACAAGGGGTAAAAGTGAGGAAAGATCCAAGGGTCATAGATTTAGAATTTTCAGATATTTAGATGATCATCTATTCTAGTCTTTTAGTTGTATAGACAAGGAAACAGGCCCAAAGAGATAAAGTGACTTGCTTAATTTAAACAAATACTAAATGGCAAAACTAGGATTTGAATCTTCTGATTTCAAAGCCAATGTTTTTTCTGGCTATACTGCCTAAAATATTTGACTTGTTCTGCAAATCTCAGATTAGCAGACCTAGGATTAATGAATAAAAATTAAGAGGATCCAATTTTTTCTTTGGCATAAGGAAAAACATCCTTAGAATTTCTGCACTCCAAATATATACATTTAAACACACACGTGTATGTATATATTTCTACAGACAACAGACAGATATATATGATAGCCAGCATTTATATAGGATTTTAGGGTTTTTAAAGCTCTTTACAAATGTTAACTCATTTGATTCTCACAACATGTGAAATGTTATCTTCATTTTTCAGATGAAGAAATCAAGGCTGAGACAAAGATTCAGTAACTTGCCCAGAAGTATCCAGAACTAATTAGTGTCAATGTAAGAATTTATGACTTCAGGTCTAGGATTCTATCTACTGAATATGAAACATATGTACATATGAATATGTATGTACATATATGTATATATGTATTTATTCTTATATAAACACATATATGGTATATAAATGTATCTATATCTCTCAATAATTATATCTCTATATCTCTCTCCATGTATGCACACACACAGACATACAGTCTCTTGTTATGAGATGTCTTTGAATAAATGTTGGATGATCCCTTCATGATCACTTACAAAGATGTCATAAGGAATTCTTGATATAGGTAGGGATGGATTCTGACTTTTGAGATTCTTTTCAATTTGGCAATTCCATGATATTGTGAGGATTATAAACTTAAAAGAAGCCAGGGAGCTTTTAAGGAGTGATCTGACACTGTTGATGGAATAGGAAAGAAAGGTAGTATCAATCTCATTCCTCTGGGAACCAGAAGAAGATGAGATGTGATTTATCCCAGAAAAGACTGTCATTTTGTAAATCTTTATGAAATCCTGATCCTCTGGCACTTTGCACAAATGGTCTTTACATGGGCTCATACAAAAGTGAATTTAAACATGTTGGCAGCCCAATTCTGTCTTTGATCTGAAAAAAAATGAGTAATATTTCTTTCTTGTTTTATAGTCAGAAGCAAGAGGATGAAGAGGGGAAAAAATCATCCAATGCAAATCATTCTTGCAGGTTTCTGGAGCTCTGTCTGTAACTGAGGATGGTATTAGACAAAGAAATAAGCTATTTTATAATCAAATCCAAACAGAAAGAAGCAATGGAACCACACATTGTAAAATTTCAATGACTTTTTTTCTTAGTTCCTCTCAAAACAAAGGGGAAATCCAATGCTGACCCAGGGATCACAAGTAATTCCAACCTAACAAGTAGATAAGTATCTAACCACCTTTCATAACAAGCTGGGAATCTCACCATTAGCAATGTGTTGTATAACATATATTGGATTACCTGTCATCTAGAGGAGGGGATGGGGGGAAGGAAGGGAAAATTTGGAACACAAGGCTATGCAATGATCAATGTTGAAAAATTAGCCATACATATGTTTTGAAAATAAAAAGCTTTAATAAATAAATAAATAAATAAATTCTAAGCACACACACACATACACACGATACACACAAACATTAGCAATGTGTTCTTTAGTCTTGAAGGATCCTGAAGTTCCAAAGTATGATCCAAAAATCTTACTGGAATTTGGCATTAGCTCAGTTTACCTTTATTCTGTTTCAAGAGTCATCATAATTATCTTTTCATTTTTTTTCAATTAACAAAAATCTATTTCATCTCCCTTTCTTTTGGAAAAAGAAAAACACATTCTTTGAAATAAATATGCATAGTCAAGTAAAATATATTCCTGCATAGGCTTTGTCTAAAAATACGAGTCTTCAGAATGGATCACTGAAGGAGGGGTTAGGTGGAGTGAAGGGAGGTAACAGGAGCATAGTTAACAGCATAATGCAAGGGATTAAAGAGAAATGGATTTGAACCAGGTTTTCCTGATTCCAAGTCCAGGTAAATCTCTATCTAATGTGCTACCCTGTCTCTCAGAGCCCATTGGAGGTGTTGGAGCAAATCCAGACTGTTTTGTGGAGGAGATCTTACTTGGCCAACACTGGTCATCCTACCTACTCTGGAAATAAGGGATGGGCCCTCTGCTTTGACCCAGTGCCCAGTGTTATCATTCTGGGCAGTATGGCAATTACTTGTCCCATTAAAGTTCAGGGCAAGTCAGACATCAGGTCTCCTTGGGATTGGAGTTTCTTATACTCAACTCTTATAATATGCTGCTCATCAAATGAATGATTAATCCTTTCCCTTAATTTACTTTGTCCCTGATAAGATAATGCTAACATTCACTGAGTTCAAGCTAAAAGACAAGTATAATGGGGATCTCCTAGTTCTGAACAGATCAGACATAAAACACACTGAAACCTTTACAAAAAAGAAAGATAGCACTGATATCCTAGAAGATCAAAATATTTTCCTTCAGTCAACTACAGTGAAAACTTAAACATTCAGAGCCATTTCCTTAGCTAGAAATAAAACCATTTTCTCTCTGATTCCCATCACACACAATGACACCCAGCTAATTAATTTCCGCCCAGAGGGCAAATGGTTAAGAAACAAATAGGCTTTTGAATGACAGAAAGAGGCTGGAGACCCAAGCTGCTGACACTGAGGTTGGTGTTCTGCTGTGTGTTGGGGTGAGAGTGAAAGGAATGATGTCACTTGTATGGCAAAGAATGATGCTAGGCCTCAAAGACTCAAAGAACTCTGCTGAATTTAATTCAAAAGTAATTTATCAGGGGCCTTCTGCATCCCACGTATAATCCTAGTGAGAATGCAAAGACAAAAATGAGATGATTCCTGCCTTCCAGAAATTTATAATCAGACTGAAGTCATGGCTGATGTGTTTAGATTAAATCAATGAATTGATGGACATCTTGTTTGCAAATCCCAATATCTTTTTTGGAGTGAATGTCCTGGAAGAGAATGAGAACCTATCTAACTTTGAGGAGCCACTTCATATTCATGGTTGTACCCTAACTCTGATGGAGAGAATAGATGCCCAAAAAAGACCCTTCTTCCCAAAAGCATGTGGATCATCTCAAGGATGACACCTGTGTCTGTGCCATTATTGACCATGCAGGAAAAAGGAACAATCGAGGAGATGTCATATTTACCTTTATCATGTCCTCCATATTTGCTACAAGCTTCACTATAAAATCCAGCAGTAGTAGCTTGCTTCTCCTCAATGTCAGATCAAGATCAGCCTGAAGATGAGGAGGATGTTCAGCTGTGCTGATGCAGAGGCTATTACAAGAATCCCACTGGGATTATAGGTAAATGTCATCCTTTGGTGGCCCATGGATAAGATTTGGTGTAGCCTTCTGCCAAATCTATCACCATATCCTCCACTCTTGATGCTACCAGGCTCAAGACTTTATGTTCATGGGCCACCTGAAGAATGACATTTAACATATAGAGTCCCCTGCTCTTTATAACTATGGTACAGTAGGTAATTTATGCCTTCCACCAGAGACTAATCAAAGATTCCAACAATGTCCTCTTGGACATGCAATATAATGGTCATGCTAAGGAGCTTCTGAATCAGGGGCTACTGCTCAATGAGAGTACAGGAGAAGATGGATACTCTTCCACTTACATATCTATCTGAAACTGCTTGAATGCATTTATTTCCTATCCATAATGTTTCTGGAGACTCCATATGTGGCAACCCATGAAAGCAAAGCCCAGAGGTACATGATCAGCAAACAGTTCTACCATCAATTGCAAATAGGCAAATTGCAGCCTTTGTTCTGCTTATATAAATCAAGAAGTAGCTGCTTCTGAATCCATGAAGATGAATGACCAGTGGACTTGCTGTAGCTTTATTATTAATGAGAAGATGAATGGGAAAATTTGAGATTTGTTCCCTGAGACCCACAAAATCCTTACCAGTCTAGTTAAAAAGATCCAAGAAGAGTCATTGCAAACCTAATTTTTTCCACCTACATTAGAGTCTATGACTCTATTAACATGGAGGCATTGTCTGATATGTTCCAGCTGAGTCTGCCCACCATTCACACCATAATCAGCAAAATGATCACTAATGAGGAGTTTATGGCCTCTCTGGACCAGCCAACACAGATAGTGATGATAACACAACATAGAATCCACATCCAAGCAGAACCTGGCTCTGCAGCTGGCAGCCAAGCTGAGTCACTTGGTGGAAAGCAATGAGCATATCTTTGACCATAAGCAATAAACTAATGGAGACTATTTTAGAGACCAGAGGGCTGAGTGCCAAAAATAAATAAATACATAAATGAGAGAGGCTATGTGCCTCGGGGAAATCTCAGGAAGGCTAAGCAATCACAGACTTCCTACTGACATCCTCAGGGGCAGCAACCTCTGAAATGTAACATCCATCCAGAGTAATTAAGTCTACATCACACTGATATTTTTACAGAGTATACAAGAAACAAACATAGAATACCTGTGGGTACTCCAAAGTTCACATGGAGAATCACCTCAGACATAATATGCTGCTTGTGTTCATAAAGACTGGATGTCTGATGGCCAGCTGAGTGGTATCTTCCTAAATTCAAATCTGATCGACAGTTACTAGCTGGGTGACCCTTGGCAATCCACTTTACTCTGTTTGCCTCAGTTTCCTCATCTACAAAATGGGGTAGAGGAAGAAGTGGCAAATGACTTTAGTATCTTTGACAAGAAAACCCCCAATGGGATCAAGAAGAATCATCATGACTGAAATGACTACTACAACAATTACTCTAACTACTTTAGGAGGAAATATGTAGCTTGAATAGGTTTCCTACTTGCCATAAAGGATTGACAGTTTAAGAACACAGAATGTGATTACTAAGGGTCAAGAAAGGGGTGGATAGGAGGGTTGATATTAGAGAAAAGTAATGGGAGATGAAGTAGATAGATGACTTTGAGAGAAAGTTTGTTGGGAAAGTCAGCCTTGCCAAGAATGTGAACAAAAGGGACTTCTGAAGAAAACCTTTCTTGGGTAACTTCAGAATAGAAGCTTACACTAGGGAGAGAGCAGGATTTGAGCTTTTTTGCTTTCTGACCAATACCTAACACAGTGCCTGACACATAGTAGGCTTTGGTTGATTGGTCGATTGAATTTACTTACACTATCCAGTGGCCTCATCATATGTTCTTAGAATCTTAAATTATTAAAATTGCAATGGGCTTTAAAGATCAGATACTTCAAGTATCCTGTTTTCTAGGTTAAAATCACCCCAGAGAAGTAACATTATTTTATCCTAATTCACCCAGTGAACGAATGTGTTTAGCTTTCTGCTGATGAGTGTCATTTCATGAAACATAGAGAAATCTTTCTGCATTTAAGCAAAATTTGTGGATTATGTATATGGCATATTCTAATGATCATGTTGTCATCAAGTATCAGAGTGGGGAAGACCCTGAGAGACTAGCCAATCTGGTCTTCTCATTTGATTGATGAATGTACTATTTAGGCTAATTTCTGAACAACCTTCTCCCAATTTCTTTTTCTCTCTGTACAAGTAAGTGTGTGTGTGTGTGTGTGTGTGTGTGTCTTTTAAGAGCAGTAGCTCCATTCCAACTGATCAATCTCATTTGTGTCATTATACCACCCAGATCACCTGGCACTATGTCTGCCTGTGAGTTTTAAACATTAAGCTTTAAGTATCTGCCATATGCTACTGCTTTTTGCAGGAATCCCTGGATTGTCATTCTCTATTTTTGCTGAAACAACATGTGGTGTTCTGTAGATCCACTATAATAAGCTTAATTCGACAAACCTTGTGTCCCTTTTTTGGGAAAGAGGAAAGTGAGAAAATGTGGTGATAATGATGAAGGTAGAGAACAAAGGAAAGAAGAGTTGAGGAAGAATAAGGTCACCTTAGATTTTAGAAAAGTATGGTATTGGGAAAAGAGCATTAGATTGGGAAGTGAGTCAAAGGAATTCTGGACTGTTTTCTGCCTCTAAATCCTTAGTGTGACCCCGAATCAATGACTTTATCTCCATGAGCCTCAGTTTTCTTATTTGTAGAAGTGAATTAGCTTAGATGGCCTCTCAGTGCCCTTATAATTCAAATATTCCATAAACAATCAATCAACAAATGTTTATTAAGTACCTATTAAGTGAAAGACACACACTGGCTGCTGAAAATACAAGACAAAACTCTCTGCCCACAAAAAGTTTACAATTCTATTGAGGAAGACGACATGTGTCTCAGTAGTTGGGGGAAGAATTTGGAGAGAATTCATGTAGCAGATGATGCTTGAGCTGAATATAGGAGATTAGAGGTAGAGATAAGGAGGGAGTGCATTCTAGGTAGGGGTACATGGATGAGTAAGGGCAGGGTCATGAAGGAGGAAAAGTGAAAAAGATCAGTGTGTTAGACTATTGGGTACATGAAAGGTGATCATATACATGGAATCATGTTCCTGCCCCAAAATAGTAGGTGAATTTGGGTAAATTGATTACCTTTTTTAGAACTCAGTTTCCTTGTTAGTAAAAATTAAAATAATAGCACCTGCCTTGTAGGTTTGCTATGATAAGTACTTTGTAAAACTTAAAAGAGCTAGTTACTATTATTGCTATTATTAATATTTCTGGACAGGTTGGAAGGGGTCCAGGAAGAAGTGAAAAAGATGATGGGAATTCAGTTCATATAGAAATATGGGGAGAAGGAAAAGGCAGAAAATAGTCAGAAGCAGAAGATGAGGAAGAGAGAGGAAGGAAGGAGAAAGAGAAGGAGATGAAGAGAAAATAGTAGAGATTAAGGTAGTAAGGAAAGAGGAAAACCTGTGACAAATCATGGTGTTCTGGAGCCAACTCAATCCTGCTCACTAGAGCTGATTTTTAAACATTCTGTGTGAGTGTTGACATCTCAGATATGGGCAAATGCTACAAATCAGGGTTTGATGTATTGTTTTGCTGTTTGTTTAGACTTCAGAAAGTGAAAAACATGCTAAAAATTCAGATTAAATTTAAAAGTTTGTTCCTTTTGGAGGGCAGAGTGTTAAGGCTTTGCCAGTGTACCCCAGGATAAATGAAGTCTATTCCCAACAAAAGAAGTCTTACATTGATTGAAAAACCCTCACTTGGATGGAGCCAGAATAATTGAACAATATTATTGGATTCTAGATGTGTTCATGTTTGATTGAAGTGACAATGAAAGCTAAAAATAGTGGCCTGAACCCTGTATCCAACAGGGGATTTAAGGGTCTTGGAAAGATGTGAGAACCATGGAATTTTTATCATTACTGCTGATCATGAAGACATCAGTTGAGAAAGTTCTGGGACTGGAGAATCAAAGCTGAGCTGACTTGGGAACTCTGTCACCCACAAAGGGAAAATTCTGTCCAAGGAAATTTTGTAAGGAGAATTCAAGACAAGCATAGAGGGAAGGGTTGTGCATCTTCAGGAGAAGCACTGTCATCTTGGAACTAAAGGGTGGACCTAGGCTCCGGGCACAAAGGGTAAAACTTGGCCCAAGAACCACTAAGGGATTTGAGATCCAGAAGCAAGGGTTCTAAAGTCTAGAGTTCTGTTATTACTTGGTCAGTTGACAGAAGTAGAAAGGAACCTGGAAAGAGGAAGTAGAAATTACTGTAAAGTTCTGAACTTCTTATGCTTTTGTGATTTTTCTCCATTCTAATTAAAGTATGAGCCACTTGGAAGCCTTCTATGCAGGACTAAATGAGTTGATTGTCAAACCTTTGCCAGCATACCTCTTCTGGAGCAAACACAGAAGAGAAAGAATATCAAAAGAGAAGTGATGCTAATTTGGTGAAGAGACTCCTGATTTCTGGAGCACTGAGGATGGAAAGTTACCCAGAGAGCCATCAGCACCTGGGAGTTTGCCCAGAAAATAATGATGTCATATGTAAGGAACAGGAAGGCCAGTCTGGCTGGATTGATGTGGGGGGCTTGGAGATAGAAGAGCCCAGTCTTGGCTTTAGTCGGACCCCCAAACAACAACTGCCCTCAGATTAGACTTTCACAACTGAGAGATCCCAGGAAATTCCTTAGCTTCTACCCCAAAACAGTCAAGTGAGCTCTTGATCATGGCAAGGCTGATGATGATGCTGGGGATCTGATCCTCCTCTCCACAACCTGCTGTGAAGTCAAAGCATACTAAGACAATGAGCCTCAGGGGGAAAAGCTCCATCTTACTTTACTGGTAGCTCACTGATCTCCACTCTCTGTAAGCCCAGACGCTGTCGAGCTGGTTCTCCTGGAAGAAGTTGGGGGTCTCCCTCTGTCAATGCCTCAGGAATCAAACTGAGGGGGAGTGTGTACAGTTTTTGCATTTCCAGGAGAGTGGGAACCATTGGTGGGACTCTCAATAAATGGTTTCTTTCTGTTCAGGGAATTGGTTAAAACTGGTCTGGACACTGAGAGTAGCTTAAAGGCTGGGATTGGTCTCATTAGGCTTATATTGGAGAATGAGATTCTGAAGTGCCCAGTCTATGGAAACAAGTAAAAACTTCATAAAGGAGAGATAAATATCCTGCCAGCAAAGGGGAAACTGAGTCAGAAGTCTAATATATGGGAGCTATACTTGGCTAACCTTTAAATACAGAGACTAAATCTTTGCAAGTGAAGGGCTCTGGGTTTGGCATTTGGGTTCAAATCCTTATCTCTCTCTGTCTCTGTCTCTCTGTCTCTGTCTCTTTCTCTGTCTCTGTCAGTCTCTCTCCATATGTGTATATGTCTCTGTCTTTCTATGTATATATACATACACATACACACATGTGTGTGGGTGTGTGAGACAGAGACAGAGAGAGGCAGAGAGAGAGACAGAAAGAGAGGGAGACGGGGCAAACCATTTGTCTTTTCAGGGCTTTAGCTTCCTCTTCTATAAAATTAAGGATTAAACTTGATGGTCCATAAAGTTCCTTCCAGTTCTCAATCTGTGACTCTATGTCATTAAAAGAGATAGGAAGAAACAAGTAGAGAATAAGCTGCCTCTGGCTTCTTACAGTTCAGCAGCTTTTGGTCTAAGTGACCTGATCCTTGCCTTTCAGGGTTTCTACCAGGCCATGCCTTAAAATAGATATTAATTACTCCAGCCTTGGGTGCAATTAAACTGTTAAGACAGAGTGGCCCTGAGCCTCCATCATTTTAATCTTATGACCTTTGGTTGAGGATATAATTAAGTCAAATGTCCAAAGAAATTATTTCATTATATTGTCAGATAAGCTTCTTATTCACTTAGGTTGATGCCATCAAGTGTGACATGGAACAGAAATCAATGCCTTGGAGACAGACCTGGCACATATCTCCTGGCTTGAGCCCCTGCCTCCCTCCCTCCTCACCTTCTTACCTGAGGCAATCAGGCACTTGCCTAATGCTTGGGATATAACTTGCATTTTTATACCTTTCCAATATCCTGTCCCTCATTCCCCCAGGAAATATAAAATCCCAGTTTGGGAGGATGAAGATTTATGTAGCATGCTTTAAAGAGATTTTCTGGCCCAACAAACTTGACCATTTTTAAAAATGAATTTTCTTTGTGCAACCTCCTATTCTAGTTCTATGGCAGTTACAAGGATGAATGAGATATGGTGTCTGCCATTGTGA
>JAJPUD010024673.1:0-18441 GCA_023553655.1 Myrmecobius fasciatus
GTTCTCCAGAATCTGCCACCTTCTTCTTCCCCCCCCCCTTTTTTTTTTCCAGTTTCCTTTTATGTGGTGTCCATTAGAATGGAAGGATTCTGAGGGCAGGAACCATCATCCTTTTCCTTCTATTTGTATGTATGTCCAAAACTTAGCCCAGTGCCTGGAGCATAGTATACGTCTGTTGATTTGGCACAGACAAGTTGGACTGAGAATTAAAGGGGGAAAGAATAGAGACCTGGCTTTTTATTTTCAAAACATATGCTTACATAATTTTTCAACACTGATCCTTGCAAAACCTTTTTTCAAGTTTTTCCTTTCCTGCCCCCCATTCCCTTCTTTAGATGGCAAGTAATCCAATAAATGTTAAACAAAGCATGAGTTATTTTTCAGAATGTCCAGCCCGAAAAGGTCCTTAGGGATACTCTAGGCTATATTATTAAAAAACATGGTTAATAGCATTTAGAAATGGAAGTAACAATTCCCAAGAGCCATCATGGCTTAAACAGTGAGTCATGGCAACCTGATCTCATTTCTTCTTTTGACATCGGTACTAGACTTCTGAATCTGGGAATAGGTAGTTCAACTGTTTTGGGAAAACACGTCTTAAGTCTCTTCCGGCCAAATTGACCAGTCACGGTGTTATCGTTTTGGTTCAATGTCAACTTGGGAGGTCTCCCAACGCTTGGCCACGTCCTATCATTTACTTCCTTACTTAATAACTTGGATAAGCAGATGGCCTGCTTATCGAATTTGCTGATTACATAAAACTAAAATAATTAACAGATTAGATTACAATCAGGTTCCGAAAGGACTTTGACCAGAGGGCCAGATCAAATGCAATAAAAATGAACAAGAGTAAAAAGATAAAGGCTTCCATGAGGGGGGGAGGGGGAGGAAATCAGCTTCCTAAGTACACTATGATAAGGAAGTGTGCCTGGAGAGTTCATTTGAAGACATGGAGGTTTTAATGGCCTGCAAGCTGAACATGTGTAATATAACCCAGCAAGTGAGAAAGCTAAAGTGATGGTAGGCTTTATTGAGGTATTGTCCAGAACAACAGAGGTGGCAGGACTGCCGTACTTTGTCTTAGCCACTCCACCTCTGAGGTACTCATCTCTAGATGCCATATTTGGGCGTCCAGGGAAGGGTGACCAGAAGATGGGACCAAGAGTTCATGCTATTTGGATGAAGTGAAGGAACTAGGGAAGTTTGATTACCTGAAAGACTCAGATGAGACCAATTAAAGTGTTAGAGGATTTTAATTTTTTTTTTTTCCTGCTTGGCTCCAGATGCATTCTACAGACCAACCAAACTGGACTTTTATGGCTTTTTCTCACACTTTTATTTCCTGTCTCCATGCCTGGAATGTACTCCCTCACTTAAAACCTTAGAATCCTTAATATCCTTCAAATTGCAGTTCAAGGGCTGAAACTTTTATCCTCTTTCCCCCACAGGCTGGTGCCTTTCTCTGCAAAAATTACCTAGTAGATAGAAAGACATGGCAGATGGAGATTTGGACTTAAAAGATCTGGATTTAAGTCTCCCTTCTGATACAAACCGAGTATTTCATTGAACTTCTCAATGCTCTATGACTCCAAGTTTCAGAGAAGGTGCCACCTGCATCCTATAGGGAGTTTTCTCACCTGGGAGTTCCCCATAGCAGGGCTGCCAATGAAACTTCCAGATTAAAATGTTAATCGGGGTGACTCTTTCCTAATGTTAATCGGGGTGACTTTCCTACAATGACATGATTGAGGCCAGTTTCAATGATCTTGTGATGATGACAGCCATCTCACTCAGTGAGAGGTCTGTGGGAACCAAGTGTGGATCACAATATAACATTTTCACTCTTTGTTGTTGTTTGCTTGCATTTTGTTTTCTTATTCATTTTCTTTCCTTTTTGACCTGACTTTTCTTGGGCAGCAAGATAATTGTGCAAACATATTTACATATATTGCATTTAACATATATCATGGATAACATATATTTGGATTGCTTGCCATCTAGGGGAGGGAGTAGGGGGAAGGAGGGGAAAATTTGGCTCTGCAAGGGTCAATGATGAAAAATTATCTATGCATGTTTTGAAAATAAAAAGCTTTAATAAAAAAAAGAGTGAGAACTATGATTCTGATATCAAAACTCAGGAGAGACAAAAGATAGAAACTATAAAGTAATATAACTAATGAATATTTTAAAATATGATTTATTTTTGACAAAAAATGTAATTGGGAAATGTTTAATAAAATACATGCTAATGCCTGGTTTTCTAAATCAATATGTGGCTATGTCAATTTCTATGTGACTGACAGTAATGAAATCACCAGTCCAGTCTCTATTTTTAAATACTGCTAAGAACACAGAACTTGAGCTCTTGGAGAGTGGAGACTTTCCTCTGGCTTTGCACCCCAGCCCACTGCCCAGGGGCTTCAGAGCTGGGGCAGTGCTTGGCAGGAGCTCTAGCCCAAGGTGGGAAGGGGCTGCTTTGGAAGGGAGGGAGATCCCCCTGGGGACTGAAGAGAGTCGAGTTCAAAGCCCCATTTTAGAGATGAGGAAATTGAGGCCCAGAGATCAATGACTGGTCTAAAGGAAGCACCTGCCTACATCAGGGGCCTCACCATACCAACAGCCTCAGGATTTGAAGCTTCTATTTGGGGCCAAGGCTTTCCCTGAGGCCCCTCCTCACCACGGGGGGGGGGGCCCTCCGTGCACCTCTTCCACACTCCGGGGCTGGGGGGGTCTCTCCTTGTGCTCTCCCTTCCCATCTCGGGGGGGGGGTATCTCTCTCTACATCCTCCCCTCAAGTCGGCCGGGGGCTCTCCCCGTACCTCCTCTCACTTCGGGCCCAGGTCTCTGCGAGAGTCTCTCCCTGCACCTCCTCCCCACCCCGGGGCCGGGGGGGGGGTCTCCTTGTGCTCTCCCTTCCTCTCTCCGGCGGGGATCTCTTCAGCACGCCCCCCTCCCCGCCCCGGCCAGGTCCGCCCGCCTCCCCCTCCCGGCTGCATAATGGAGGGCGCGCCTGGTGACCTCCTGCTCCCTCCCGCCAGACAGTGACGGACGGAGGACAGCCACCGAGGCCGCACGAGGACACGGCCCCGGCCGATCTGATCTGCACGAAGCTCCCCTGAGCCCGATACGATGTCGGCTGCTGAGCTGACCGAGGGCAATGGCGGGGGGCGGGAGCAAGCCTCTTGGACCGAATCATTTGCTCCCACGATCAGCCAGTCTCCATGGCGACGTGGAACTCCTGCCCCCACTTCCGCTCTCTCAAGCACCGAGGGAGCTCCAGAGGAAACCGGAAATAAGCTGATCAGGAGGCGGAGGAAATGCTGGAACGAAGCGGAAGGGACTTCCGGCCCCGCCCGGGAAGTGACGCGACAGTCGCGGCCTCAGGCAGGTAGAGCGGCCGGTGACTCCAAGTGCCGACGCGGCCCGAACCCGGCCCGGGCCCCGGGGCGGCCGCCGCTTCCGGGGACAGGCCCCGGGGGGCGGGCGGCGGGGGCACTGAGCTTCCTGTCCGGCAAAAGGAGGCAGAGGTCCGAGTTCATCATCTCCGACGTGGTAAGAAAAGGGGCTCCGCCCCCGCGCGCTGACGGGAACGGGGGGCGGGGCCAGGCGGTGGGGCGGGATTTGAGAGCGAAGGGGCGGGGCCTCCCTGCATTGGCAGGTGGGTTAGAACGTAAAGCGGGCGGGGCTTGGGCCGGAGGGGAGTGGTTGCGGGGCGGGGCTTATGCGGGGCGGGGCTCACACGGGGCGGGGCCAAACGGCTTGCTAGGGACCGGACTGAGGAGAGGGCTGTAGAACCTTGGGGAAAAAACTTACCGGGGCGGGGCCGTAGGGGGGTGGGGTTTAGGAATGGAAGACTGGAACTGAGAGGGGAGGGGCCCTGGAGTGGTTGGGCGGGGCTAAAGAAGGGGCTGGCATGGAAGAACGCTCCTCACCCACCTTAGCCCTGGAGAGGTGTCCACAGATTCCGGGACCCTCCTCCTTCTGCCCTCTGCCACCCATCCTGAGGTTGGGAGAGCGGGAGGGGAAGCATCCCTGATCAAGTTCCAGTCCAACTTCACTGGCTGTCTCACCCTCTGCCTCAGTTTCTTCCACTGTCCAGTGGGGATAACAGTAGCACCTCCCTTGCAAGGCTGTTATGAGGATCAGGCCAGCTTAGCACAATGCCTGGCACATGGTAGGTGCTAGATAAATGCTTATTCCCTTCCCCCTCTCCTCTTTGTAGTTTCTCTCCCAAACCCAAGCATAGTGCTGTGCACACTATAGGTATTTAATAAATGCTTTTTGCAGTGTAAACTGTTCCCTAATTCCAGGCCTGAAAAAGGGAGGGGGTCGCCAGGCACAGGAGCCTTGTCATACATGGGTCCCATAAAGAGCAAAACACAGAATGAAGATTTAAATGAAAGCCTCCAGATTCCAGATCCAGCACTTTTCAGTGCATGTAGTAGGGGCCTAATAAGTGCTTGGCTTACTTACCAGTCCTCTGTATTTATATACCCCCACACTATCTACATCAGCTTTTTTTGGGGGGGGGGGAGACTTTATTTAGCCAGTGTAAATAACTATTAAATTTTAATATTTAGTTTTTTAATTTGCAAGGAAAGAATTCCCTCATTGCCCTGAGCTGTTGATTTTTCCATCTTGCTTTGCAGTTTAGGGATGTTAAACATTTTTTAAGTCCACACAATTTGAGATAAGCTCTAAAATATTTGGCAATAAAGAAACTCAAGTTTTCTTCAAGCTGCAAAACAGCAGTGGGGTATTAAATATTAACCCCCCCCCCACGAAGTTTTCTCTCTCAGTTGCCAATGCTTTCCAAAAGTCTTGTTTATCTGCGTCAGCTTTGACGAGTCGTTTACCATTTCTGAACTCGTAGGTAAGATGTGGTGTTTGGGCCAATGACTTTTGAGGTCCTTTTCTACTTGAAATTATCTTAAATCTAGCTGTACAGGAAGGAAGGGGCTGGAATAGGCCACGTGCACACAGATGTGGGCAGAGGGCTGATGGGAAGGGAAGGGGACTGGAAAATGTGACTCTTCCTCCATCCCCACCTGGCCCTCCAGAGTGGGTGAGGAACTGGGCCCTACCCCCGATTCTGGGGAGAGAAAAGGGACGGAACCTCAGGACCCCTTCGTCACTTGCTCCTTTGTCCTCCTTCCTTCTCAGAACTGGACAATCGGCCTTCGAGGCCAGCCTGTCCCAAACTTTGGGATCATGTTTGCTGACATGGATTATGACATCGAGGAGGATAAGCTGTGAGTATCCCCGAGGAGCACTTTCTTACAGGACTTGAGGAGTGATGGGAGGTCATCCCAGAGGGTCGTTTTCAGTTCTGGGCCCCTGCATTTGGGAAGGGCCCGGTTGGAGGAAGTGCAGCCTGGAGGGGCAGAAGGCCCGGCCCAGGCCGCCTGGCTCCACACCCAAAGGGCGCTGTCCCGGGGAGACGTTGGGTTGGGTTTGTTTGGCTCCAGAGGGCAGCCGCTGTGGGGGGAAGGATTGGGGGAAGTTGCTTTGACATCCGGGAAGGCTGGCTGACAGAAGTGGCCCGGGCTGGGGCAGCCTGCCAGGCGAGGACTCCTCCTTGACCTCTGGGGGAGAGCTTTGGGGGAGGGCCTGGGAGAATCTCTCCAGCCCAGCCCTGCCAGGTAGCCGTGGGCCTGAGGGGGCAGGCAGGGCCCCGAGGCACAAGGTAGAGCAGCAGTGCTGCAGTTCAGGGGCTCTCATTGGGATCTGACTCTGTGAGACCCCATCTGGGCTTTTCTCTGCAGAGGTACTGGACTGGCTTGTCATTCCCTTCTCCAGCTCATTTGATGAGGAGACTGGGCAAGCAGAGGGAAATGACTTGTTTAGGGTCTTTCTGCTAGTGATTGTCTGAGGCTAGAGAGGGAGGCTGTCTCCATGGTCTGTGTGGCGCCCCCTAGCTGCCCTCCCACAGATAAGGCTCCCACACCCTTCTTCGGGTACCTCACTGCCCACTTGGCTGGGCACCAGGGCAGGACTTGCCCTTTGAGGCCTGCCTCTTACTTCCAAGGAGAGTAATACATAGATAATCTCTCAGGTCTTTACTAACTCTACATCTTTTTTATTTGTTTGGTTTTTTTTTTTTACTGAGGCATTTGGGGTTAAGTGACTTGCCCAGGGTCACACAGTTAGAGAACATTAAGTGTCTCAGGCCAGATTAGAACTCAAGTCCTCCTGACTTCAGGGCTGGTGCTCTATCCACTGCGCCACCTAGCTGTCCCTACATTTTTTATATATATATATTTTTATTTCATTAAATATTTCCCATTTACATGGAAAAGTTTTGTGAACGTTCTTTTTTTCTAAATTTTGAGTTCCAGCTTGTCTCCCTCTCACCCCACCTCCACCCCTTGAGAAAGCAAACAGTACATGGGTTAGACCTTTGAACTCACGCAGAACTTACTTCCACATTAGCCATGTTGCAGAAGAAAACCCCCTGACAACAGGAAACACAAACAAAGGGAGAAAAGCCTGCCGTCCTGGCAGCCGTAGCCCAAGCGGGCACAGAGCGCTGTGCGTCCGAGGGACCTCTCTTGTGTTTTTTTATTGAACCGGGAAAGGGCCGTGGCTGACGTTTGTACTTTGGCTCTGCCCCAGGGGTTTCGGGTTTGTGGAAGCAGTGGGTGGTGGGTTAAGGCTGGCAGTGATGGCCTCTCGCTGTTCTCCCTCAGGACCCCACATCTCCCTGAGCCTGGGCCGCTTCTCTTGCCATGTTCCTAAGTAGAGCCTCCTGCTGTCCCCCAGCAGCTGCAAGTGCCCTGCCCTGTACCTCATTACCTGGTGTCTTGCCATTTCGGCTGCTCACCTTGATTCTGGGTGCCATGATGGAGGCCCTGTTGTCTCCCCTGTGAGCATGCAGGCTTTGTGATGTCGGGGCCGGTTTCCCTCTTGGTGTTTGTATCCCAGGGCCTGGCCCAGGGCAGACACTTCACAAATGCTTGATGATTGATTGATCAATTGATAGTTGGCTGGCCCTCCTCAAGCATTTACTCAGCACTTACTCTGGACTTGGAGGGTCAGAAAGTTCAGAGATGCACCATAATACCATTTCACGTTACTATAAGGTTTTAAGATTTACAAAGTCTTTTGCTCACAACAACCTTTTGAGGTGGGTAGTCCCGAGGTCATCAGCCCCCTTTCAGAGCAGGACTCTGCCTCTCACTCCCAAAGGGCCCTCACCTTCCTCCTCTGTAACACAGACATCCATAATCTCCCAGGTCTTTATTGACTCTGCATCTTTTTTGTTTGTTTGGTTGGTTTTTTTTGCTGAGGCAATTGGGGTTAAGTGACTTGCCCAGGGTCACACAGCTAGGAAGTGCTGAGTGAGACCAGATTTGAACTCGGGGCCTCCTGACTTCAGGGCTGGTGTTTAGGACCACAGGGAAGCGGGAGAACTTGAAGCCGGCTTCCCTGATCGACCAGCCCAGAGCCTGCTCCATCATGTTGTACTGATCTCACGACCGCTGCCCGGTCCTTGCTGTGGTCAGATGGGTTGTTGCTTTGCAGTTGGCCCTGGAGGGGATGGGAAAGGGCCCCGAGCTAGGAGTCAGCTGGCCGGCTGCCTGGGGCCGAGAAGGCCTGGGCTGCGGGAGCTCTTGGAGCTCCATAAGAAGCTTCTGGGAGCCACCAGCAGAGGAGGACTCATCTGGGAGGAAGGCCCAGGCTCATGTGGGCCCTCGTTGGCCCAGGTGGGCCTTTTTCCCTCCCTAGCCCTTGGTTCTTTCATCTCTGAAATGGAGCTGACTTAATCTCTGCCCCTCCTGGGTCTGGGAGAGGGGAAGGGCTCTGTGTCTTCATGGTCCTCAGAGAGAGGTGTGAATCAGGGAAGACTTCCTGGAGCCCAGGATTTGGGTTCGGGAGAGCCTGGCAGCCTTGCGGGGCCTCCCTGGCCCCATTTCTCCTTGCTCTCCTCCACTCTTGGGTGGGAGGGAGACCCTGGGGCCGCAGGGATCCGTGGCTTTGGTGGCCCCCTCCTGCCCTGATCGCCTTCTCCTTTGCTGCGGTCTAGTGGCATCCCCACAGTGCCTGGGACCGTGACGCTGCAGAAGGATTCCCAGAACCTGATCGGGATCAGCATTGGGGGAGGGGCTCTGTACTGCCCCTGCCTCTACATCGTCCAGGTACGGGGCCTTGGGAGTGGGGCGGAGTCGGGGGGCGGGGTCATCTGATCTTAGGAATGAGTTTCTGTTGCTCAGGACCCTTTTCTTGTCTGGATTCCCAGTCCCCCCAGGCAGTTTGTAGGGGCTGAGCCAGGAAACGGTGCCATATCCCATGTGAGGTTCCCCTTGGACCAGGTACTTGGACAGACAGGGCCGCCCGTGACGTGGCCTCTCCCTTTGCTCCCCTCCTGACCGAGGCCTGGCACATGGCCCCCCCTTGAGGAGGGTGCTGCAGGTGCCTGCGGGGGGCGGCACCAAGGGAGGATGGCGTGGGAGGGATGGGCCTGGGACTCCTGGCCCCAGAGCTGTCACGGGCCTGCAGCAGTTGGCCGAATGGAACCATGCAGTGTACTGCAGGGACAGTTCCAGGACTGGGGAGCTGCTGGGAAAAGGCCCCAGCTGTGAGGGGGGGGGGGCTGCCTCCTAAAAGCCAGTCATTATTTAAGAAACCCAGAAAGAGAAGAGCTGTGGTCCCATTGGCTTTGGCCTTGGGCAGATGGCAGGACTGGATGAGGGCAAAGGCACTTAGTGTGTGCCATGTGCCGTGCCGGCTGCTGTGAGCGGAACGTGCCCTCGAGGAAGGAGCTCTGGTGCTAGTGGGGCCAAGGGCCGGTGGGCCCGTTGGTGGTGGCTGCTCTCAGATGTGGAAGGTGGTGAGTGGGGGGCTGGCAGGAGGGCGCCGAGACGGCCTGGGAGCAGACGGGATGGCCCCTCGCAAACCCAAGCCCGCGAGATGGTGAGATTTTGGGAAGGACCTTGGGGCTGGATGAGAAGGCCAGAGGGACGGTGACAGAAGGCAGAGAAGCAGTTGTAGAAAGGGAAGCTTTTAACTCGGACAAGAGAAGGCCCATGCGACAGCTAAGTGGCATGGAGCAGAGAACACTGGTCCTGGGTTCAAATCCTGCTTCAGACACTGACTAGCGGGTGACGCTGGACTGGACTGCTGCCTGCCTCAGTTTCCCTTCCTGTAAAATGGAGCTAATAAGAGCACCTAACTCCCAGAACTGTTGTGATGGCCTGCCCTGCAGTGGTTGCTCTATAAATCTTAGCCTTTGTTCGCTGTTGTCATCGTCACATTCTATCTTACCATCCCCCGCCTCTATCCCCCCAATGGCTGCCTCTCATCCCACTGTAACTGGTCACACCCGCCCAAGGGCAGGACTCGACCTCTCCCTTCCAAGCTGCATCTTCCTTAGACCCTCCTTCATGTCTGGGGGCTGGAGCCCCGGCTGGAGCCTCTCCCGGCTTCTCCCTCCCATGGCCCCCAGGAGTCGTTGAAAGGAACTGGCGGAGGGGGGCCTGCTAGAAGTGGGGTCTTGGACCCTCAGCAGGCTCCCCTCCCCCGCAGGTGTTCGACAACACCCCCGCGGCCATCGATGGCACTGTTGCGGCCGGCGATGAGATCACTGGCGTCAATGGGAAATCGGTCAAGGGGAAGACCAAGGTGGAGGTGGCCAAGATGATCCAGGTGGTGAAGGTGAGGAGGAGCGCCGCGGCCGAGACGTGTCCCCGGGGGGCTCCGGGCCGAGGATCCTGGGCCTCCTAGTCAGTGACCGGATCCTGCCGGACTTTGGGCATGGGGGGGGGGGCTTTTTTTTGTGGGCCTCCTGTCATTGTTCCACAAGCCACTTTACAAGTGTCTGAAGGGCTGGTGTGTGAAAGGCCTGCCCCAGAGTCCGGGGCAGTCAGTGAGCACTTAGTAAGCTCCAACTGCATGCCAGCCACTGTGCTAAGGGCCGGGATACAAGGGAAGGCGGAAAACGAGGCCCGTCCTCAGGGAGCTCCCGATCTGCCGGGGAGACGATGTGCTGATGACTGTACACGAGCATGGAGGGAGGCCGGAGGATGGAGGAGAGGTGGGGCCGGGGCTGGGGCTGAGGCTGGAGGCTGGGCCCTGCACGGCCCCTGACCCTTCGCTGCGTTTTCTTCCCAGGGAGAAGTGACGATTCACTACAACAAGCTCCAAGCTGACCCCAAGCAGGGCAGGTCCCTGGACATTGGTGAGCAGGCCTGCCCTGGGGCAGGGGCCACGGGCACTGGGCTTTGACCCAGAGCCCAGGCAGCCCCGCCACTCACTCAGTTGTCCCTCCCCAGAGTGTCCCCTACCCCCCTAGGAGTGCGGTCCCTCTGGCCTCTCTGTCCCCCTTCTACTGGTGTCACTCTCAGGCCCGCTGACTTCTCCAGGGTAGACCTTGTAGGGGGAGGGGAGCCCCGATGTCCACATGGGAATGGGAGAACAAGGAGACGGAAGGCCCAAAGGTCTTAGCCGAGACCATCCCTGTGAGCGAGGGCAGGGCTGGGCTTGAGCCCGGCTCTCGGGGCTGCCCCAGTGAGGGCCCCCTCCCCACGCCTCCCCTGCTGCCATGGAGCGGGCCCGGCCTCGCGTCCGGCCTTGTCCTCTGGGGCAAGCCATTCCCTGTCCGGCCCCGTCCTCATCTGTCGGCCTGGGGGCACCGGGGGGCCGCCGAGCGCCAGTCACCGCTTTCCCGTCTCTAGTTTTGAAGAAAGTGAAACATCGGCTGGTGGAGAACATGAGCTCGGGGACGGCGGATGCGCTGGGCCTGAGCCGGGCCATCCTGTGCAATGGTGAGCTGCTCCCTGCTCGGGGCTCTCGGGGCCACCCCAAGGGAGCTGGGGGGAAACCCCTCATCCTCTCTGCCTGCCCCTCCCCCGTCTCTTTCTCTGTCTCTCTCTATGTCTCTGTTTCTCTGCCTCTGTCTCTCTCTTTCTATTTCTATCTCTGCCTCTCTCTCTCTCTCTCTCTCTCTCTGTCCATATAAATGGGCCCCCCATCCCCAGCCCAGCCCACACCCGGCCATCAGTGGGCGGCTCCGTCGTGAATCCGCGTGGCCGCGAGGGGCTCAGCCGACCCCAGACGTGCGGCTCTCCCCGGTGAGCCGCCGGCGGGGCCTGTTCCAAACACCGTCTAAATGCGAGGCTGCTATTTTTGCCTCTTCTGGCTATAAATTCTTGTTGCCATAGTTACCGCTGAGTTGGGGCGAAATTAGAACTCATTGTTGTGGGCTGGGCTTGGGTTTTTTTTAAACTTGCCAGTTCTTTTCCCTCTGCCTGCCCCCCAAAATAGAGTTTCTAAAACGAGACTGTCACGACGTCCCGTGACCCAGCAGAGCTAAAAACAACTCGGGGCGCTGGCCCTCACCCCACCTCTCCATGCCGGGTTTGGCACTGCTGGGGAGACCGAGGCCCGGGGAGCCTCAGCTGCTCCTTCTGTCCCTTAGTGAGGTCCCAAGGCCAGGACTCCCCACCCCCGCCCACCATAAATGGCACGGCCCAGACCTTTGCTCCCCCAGGAGCCCAGAGGTCAAGTGCTGCTGCTTTCAGACACTCATTTAGCATCGCCTGTATACAGAGGGCTGCTGGGTGCTGTGGGAGGCTTCAGAATCACAAGCATTGGGACCAACCTTTTCTTTTACTAAGGAGGAAATTGAGGCACAGGGAGTCAGGAAGGGATTTCAAGGACCTGCTTCTCCCTCTGCCATATATGGACCACCTCATAAGCATGTATTAAGCGCTTACTGTATACTGGAGGATAAAGACAAAGGGAAATGGGCCCTGGGTTAATGTGGGGTGGGAGAGTTGTTGAGGGGGAGCAAACATCTAGGAGAATCAGGATGAGCCTCATGAGGGAGGAGGCCCCCGGGAGAGCTGGGAGTGCTAGGTGTGGAACTGAGGAGGGAGAGGTCCTGGAGTGCGCCAAGTCTTCCCGGCTGGAACCGAGCTTTTGTGAAAGGGGCAATAGTGTGTCAGTCTGGACCCAGAGTGCGCCATGCTTAGGAGGCTTTTGTGTCTTGTCCTAGAGACAAGAGGGAGCCACAGGGGGTTCTGGGAGGTGGTTGAGCCCCTGCTTTTCTTAGGTGCCTCCTGAGGCACAGGTTGGGGAGGGAAGGGTGCCATGGAGAGACGAGTGTAGCCAAGAAGCAACGAGGCCCAGGCTGGCAGAGGGGAAAAGCCATGGCAGCCGCTTGGATGTGAGGGTGACGTGATAGGTGCCCCGATTGTAAATCTGCCCACCAGCTGAATGAAAGGCAGCGTCCTCAGGAGGGGATGCAGAGGGGCTGGGGGGGAGGGATTCAGAGGTGGGGGCTCCTGGGGCTCAACAGGGAGTGAGAGGGCAGGATCAGAGCCCAGGAAGCTGACCCCACCCTCCGGGAGCACACGGGCTTCACGGGTGCTTGTGGGTGGCCTGCTCTGAGGCAGGATGGGGGGTGTGGGGCTCAAGGACCAGGACTGGTCGGTCTGGTTGGCCCCGGAGTTGGTGAAAGAGAGTCGGTGTCCAAGCCTGGCCGGAGGCCATCGGACTTTTACGGACCTGGAGAAAATGGGGAGCCTTGGAAGGTTTCTGGAGGAGGGGGTTACCGGGGGGGAAGCTGCCAGGGCGGGTGTGTGGGGGCCAGCCCATGGAGGAGGGAGGCGCGTGAGAGCAAGCAGTGGCCTGGGCCAGAGTGCCGCCGAGCCAGGGCAGGGGCACCCCCACCAGCTGTGGCCCGAGCCAGGACAGGGAGCCTTTGAGTCCCAAGCAGAGTCAGTCTTAGTGGGGGGAGTCTGGGGGACATGGCCTTGAGCCTGGATGTGGGCGGGCCGTGGCTGATGCCCCGCCGGGCTCTCTTCCTCAGATGGGCTGGTGAAGAGGCTGGAAGAGCTGGAGCGGACCGCCGAGCTGTACAAAGGTGAGTTCTGTGGGCGCTGGATGGGGGCTCCAAGGCTGGGGGTGACCTTGGGAAGGCGCTTCTCTTTCTCTTCTGGGGAGAGAAAGTGCTAAGGAAGTGGGAGCTCCTTAGGAGACGGAGCCCTTGCTCCTGGTTGGGCTTTAACCCAAGAGGGCTCCCTGGAGGTGGTGGGTCCTGGAGCACATGCGTCTAGGCCCTTGGGGCAGGATCTGCTCTCTTCCCCTTCTTGGTGGCCCCAGGGCCCCTGTTTGCCCCCGATTTTTTCTCAGAGTTTGCTTCTCTTCCTGTCCCTGTAGTAAAAGTCTGTTCGCCGTGTACCCACATAAAAAGTGGATCCTCAGAGATCCCCTCCTCAAGTGAAAATACCCTCCTGGGCGCAATGGGGGGGAAAGCTGGCAGAGAACCTAGTTGATGTGCCCCCAAATCTGCCTCCGTGCAGATATCTGGCTGCAACTCCTGGGGTATGGGGGAGGCGGGAGGGAAGGGTGAGGTCCTGGGCAGTGCCAGTGCTGCCTCCTTCTCTGAGCACATCCCTCCCTTTGCCTGGCCCAGGGCATTGGGCCCTGAGTGGGGTCTGGATCTCAGGGGAGGAGGACCCTGCCCCCTGCCCATTCTGAGGGCCTTTAGCCCTGGGCTTGGGAAGCCTTAGTGCCCCCTCTGCCAGTTCTGTCCGGCTGGCTCCCCCTGTGACTCCCAGGTGTGGGGGGCTTGCAGCGTGTGAGCGGCTGCTTCCCGCCCTTCCCCAGGTATGACTGAGCACACCAAGAGCCTGCTGCGAGCCTTCTTCGACTTGTCTCAGACGCACCGAGGTAAGGTGCGCCGGTCAGGCAGGGGGCACCTGGGTGGGACGGGGGCATCCTGGGGCCACGCAAGCACTTGGGGAGCCCCTGCTGACTTGGGCTGGCCCGGCCTGGGGATGCAGGCCTGCTGTTGCCCCCCATCCCGGGGCTCCAGGGGTGCTTCTTCCACGGCCTCCCTGTCCCGCAGCCTTCGGAGACGTCTTTTCGGTGATCGGCGTCCGCGAGCCCCAGCCGGCGGCCAGCGAGGCTTTCGTGAAGTTTGCCGAAGCTCACCGCAGCATCGAGAAGTTTGGGATCCGGCTCCTGAAAACCATCAAGCCCGTAGGTTTGGCCTGGCTCGGGGCGTGAGCGTGCCCCAGGGAGGTGCCCATCGGGTGCACTGAGTCACAGGCTGGGGCAAAGGGCCAAAGAGAAGGCTCCTCGGGGGCCATCCCCGGCCCTTCCCAGCCCAGAGTCTCCGGCTAGTCTGAGCCCCAGAACCTCAGAGGTGCTCCCTGAGTGCTCCTCACCTCCTCCCTGAGCCCGAGGCCCATTTCTGCCAGAGGAGCCGACCCCCATGGAGTCTGTGGGAGGGCGGCACTCTCGGAAGTCCGGGTGGGAATCCTGCTTGTGACAGCTCCCGGGGGTGACCGTGGGCAGATGGGGACAGCTTCAGGAGAGAAGGTGCCGCCGACCCAGCAGGGAGTGGATGGCCCTCGCCTGGAGCTCCCCAGGCCAAGGAGCTCCGGGCCCAGTAAAGAACGGGCAGCCGAGGGATGGGCTGCGCTCACGGGGCACCTCGTGGGGCGGCCCGGGTCACCCCTGACCTCTCCGGCATCGGGCCGCTCTGACGGTCTGCTCCCCTGCAGATGCTGACAGATCTGAACACGTATCTCAACAAAGCCATCCCCGACACCCGCCTCACCATTAAGAAATACCTGGACGTGAAGTTTGAGTACCTGGTGAGTGACGCGGCCCCTGCCCCGGGGAGCAGCCGCTGGCACCTTAACTGGGCCCCGGTGCCAGGGGTGGCGGCCAGGAGGGCACGGGAAAGTCAGGCTGCGGCGCGAGCTGCCCCTTCCCTTTGGGCCCACGTCTGCCCATCTGGGAGGCGAGCCCGGGCTCCCGGGAGCTGGTTTGCCCAGGGCCGCCTATGGGGCTTTGGAGGGAGTCGGCCCCTGGTAGGCCGGTCAGCGCCCCGGGGTCCCCTGGCGTGTGCGGCCTGCCCTCACCCCCACCCTCGGCCCCCTTCTCCCCCACAGTCTTACTGCCTGAAGGTGAAGGAGATGGACGACGAGGAATACAGCTGCATCGTGAGTGCCGGGACGGGGCCCCACCTCGCGTGTCTGCTCCCCGGGCCCCCGCCGCCCAGCCCGCCTCGGGTTCCGGGGCCTCAGGGGCCTTGGACGGTCTCTGTCCCGCTCGGGCCCCACAGACCAAGCTGTCCCTCCCCCGGACTGCGCTCTCCCTTCATGCTGGATGGGGGGTGAGGGGTGGGAGGGGAGACTCAGCCCCATGCCAAGGTCACCCCAGGCCCTGTGACCGTGCGCTCTGCGCCGCGGCCCCCCGTCCTGAGAGTCACCTCCCCCCGCAGGCCCTCGGGGAGCCCCTGTACCGCATGAGCACCGGCAACTACGAGTACCGCCTCATTCTGCGGTGCCGCCAGGAGGCCCGGACACGGTTCGCCAAGATGAGGAAGGACGTGCTGGAGAAGATTGAGCTGCTGGACCAGAAACACGGTGAGGGGGCGCGGGCGGGCGGCCTCGTGAGGTGCTGAGCTCCCCGAAGGAGAGTTGTGCTGGCGGGGCTGGGAGGGGAGGGCCTTGCAGGGGCCCGCGCCTGGGGGCGAGTGCTTCCTCCGGGCGCTGGGGCCAAGGAGAGGGGGGCCGGGGGCACAGCCAGGAAGCTGACGCTCCCCCTGCCCCCCCAGTCCAGGACATCGTGTTCCAGCTCCAGCGTTTTGTGTCCACCATGTCCAAGTACTATGACGACTGCTACGCGGCTTTGCGGGACGCCGACGTCTTCCCCATCGAGGTGGACCTGGCCCGGACCACCCTGGCCTACGGCCAGAAGGACCTGTACACGGAGGAGGAGGAGGAGGAGGGGGCGGCCGCCCCGGGAGAGGCCCGGGGGCCCCGAGACTCCCAGGAGGAGAATGGCGAGAAGCTCATAGACATGCCCGAGTGACCTCCCGGAGCCCCAGGTGGGGTGCAGGGCCGCTGCGGGGGGGGGGCCGGGAGGGGACCCCTGGACCGACCGCCCGAGGTGACTGATAAAGACCTGCTGGTGTGGGGGCTGCCGTCTCATCTCTGCTCCTTTGTCCCAGGCCCAGGGGGGGCCCAGCCGCAGTTTCCCCTCCACCGGCCCGCCTGTGGCTTCCCCCGGGACCCCCAGTCATTACCCATCTCGTGTCTCCTCCCCAGCCAGGGGGGAGAAGGGAAGGAGAGAAAAAGGCCCGTCCCCAAGGATGAGGCCGGGCAAGGGGCCGAGCCCCGATCCCGCTGTGAATCTCCTGAGCTTCCCTCAGCGAGGGCCCTGCCCCCTGCCCTAATCTGGGCCCCCTCCCAGTTTCTAATCCTCCCTGGCAGGCCTGGGGGAGGAGGCAGAGGCCAGACCCCCCCCCACTACCGGGGGCCAGGCCCACCTTTCCCACCGTACTTGTTCCTTGGGCCCCCAAAATAGCTGGGAGGGGGGGAGGCAGCTTCCCTCGGCTTTCCCCCACTACTCTTTGAAACCGGGTCTCCTCTCAAGTGGGCCAGCCCCCCAAGGTTCTACTGTGGTATGGAGGTGACCAGACCTCACACTCAGGGGCGTCCCTTATTTATTCGGCTCTCCCCGCCCCTCCGCTTGTGCTCCGGGGCTCCGGTGCCCTGGGCTGGGGCCAGGGAGGGGGTCAGGGGTTGGGAATCCTGTACTTTAATAAAGAGAAAGCTGCATTGTGACTTCTCCGTGACTGCCCCTGCTGGGCTCAGTGAGGGCTTCTGGAAGGGCAAGGGCCCCCCCTCTGCCTTAACTGACCGGGCCCCTGCCCTGCTTCTTTCCACGTGCTCCCTACCCCCGAGGTCTGGGGTGCGGGGCATCCGCATCGGACCCCTCCTCTCCCTGGCCCCTTCGCCTGCCATCTGCACCCCATGCTCCCTGCCACCCCCAGGAGCCCGCCACGTCTCTTAAAAAAAAAAGTTGTTTTTATCGATGCCTTTTGTGTTTTGTATCACATTCACCCCCTTTGTGTGTCTCCCCATGGAGCCCTCCTCGTCAGGGAAAGAAGCAGCTCTCTGAAGCCGGTGCCCCCCGACCACACTCACAGCAGATGCACCTCTGAGCAAGGAGGGAGCCCCTCCGGGTCAAACTTGGCCATGACTTCCGTCTTTCAAGTTTTAAAAGCTTTATCCATGCGCTTCCCTAGTGATCCCCCCTCCCAGAGAGCCATGAGGAGGGAGGGCACCAAGTCATTGTTCTGAAAACCTGTCCCACCTGAGGGCCGCCAATGGCCACAGTGCCCTGCGGCCTTCTTAGCTCTTGTGATCTTTTGTGGTTCTTTCCATTCATTGTTACAGTCACTGTGCGGAGGGTTCTTTCGGCCTTGCTGACTTCCTTCTGCTTCGGTTCTTCCCAGGCTCCTCAATATTCTCTCCCCCACAGTGCTTCCCAGCAGAATCATACTCCATCAGATTTTGTTCAGCCATTCCCCTGCTGGGAGACATGGACTTGGTTTCCAATTCTTAGTTGTCACCAAAAGGGCTGCTGTAAACATCTTGGTATATATGGAGACTTTTCTTATTAATGATCTCCTTAATTAACATAGGAGTAGAGTCTCAGGATCAAAGGGGGTGGCCATTTTTTCTTATTAGTAATCTCCTTAATAAACATAGGAACAAGGGCAGCTAGGTGGCGCTATAGTGGATAGAGCCCCAGCCCTGAGGTCAGGAGGACCTGAGTTCAAATCTGGTCTCAGACACTTCCTAGCTGTGTGACCCTGGGCAAGTCACTTAACCCCAATTGCCTCAAGGGAACCTCCCCACCCCCAATAATAAATAAATAAACAGGAATAGAGTTTCAGCCTCAAAGGAGGTGGATTTTTTTTTTAAATGATCTTCTTAATAAACATAGGAAGAGAATCTCAGGACCCAAGGGGGTGGCCATTTTTTCTTATTAATGATCTCCTTCTTAATAAACATAGGAATAGAGTCTCAGAATCAATGGGGGTGGGCATTTCCAAATTGCTTATACTGATTCACAGCTCCACCAATAATGTAGTATGCTTCTCTTCCCATAACTCCTCAGCTTCAATTATTCCAGTCTCTGCCAGTTTTCTAGGTACGAGGTCAAACTCAGGGGGGTTTGGATTTGCATTGTTCTTAGTGATTTGGAACATTCTTTCATGTGGTTATTGAGAATTGGCAATTTTTTGGAGACCTTTGTTCACATCCTCTGATTATCTAGCTTTTGGCTTTGTACACACACACGTTAATGTATCTTGGGTACGAAGTGCTTATCAGAAAATTTGCTATAAAGTGCTGCTTTGTAGCTTAATGAATTTTGCTTTTCCAGAAGCTTTCCTCTGATTACCTACCTTTTGGGGGATAGCTTTTGGTTTTATACACTCTCTCTCTCTCTCGCTCTCTCTCTCTCTCTGTCTGCCTCTCTGTCTCTGTCTCCTCTCTCCTTTCTCTGTCTCTGTCTCCTCTGTCTCCTCTCTCTTTGTCTCTCTGTCTCTCTTTCTCTGTCTCTCTCCTCTCTCCCTCTCTCTGTCTCTCTCCTCTCTGTCTCTCTCCTCTCTGTCTCTGTCTCTGTCTC
>JAJPUD010024674.1:0-18440 GCA_023553655.1 Myrmecobius fasciatus
GGATCAGGAAGAACTGTGACCAAATCTTACTTGAGACTTTTCTACTAAATCATAGATAGTTTTATGAGAGGGGCATTCCTTTAGCAGAAGTACTGCTAGTAAAATCAAAAGCCCTTTATGTATTTCAGATTTTGGTTGGTTGGAGAATAGGAAGAAGAGTTTGTTTGTCTTGACTTTTTAGGTAGTTAGCCAGATAGGCAAGCTCCCAATTTACCTGATTTCAGAAGCTATTACAATTTTTTATTTTTCTCAGGAGGAAAAAAAAATGTGCTAAGCAGGGTACCAAAGAAGCAGCGACACATGCATAGAAAATGAGTTGTTATATGTCAAAGCACACTGGATTAGTTTAACAAAATGTGTTATAATGACTTTGTAAGTATAGGTGTGATTAATCAAACTTTTGTTATGGCTACACAGCACTAAGGAAAAAACAGGGAAGTTTTGTCTATTAATATGATCAATGGAGACAGCTCATCTGGATAACTTAAGTTACAAGATTTTTTTTCTCAACCTAATTTATCCCACTTAGCTCTCTATACCAACTGCATTAACAGAATAAGGACCAAAACATTATATCTTGATATTATTAGTATGAAGTATGATTTTAGTTGAAATACTACCATCCTGGGAACATGGTATGGTAGAAAAAGCACCTGATTAAAGTCAGAAGACATGGGTTCATATCCTGTCTTTAATGCTTACTACATATGTAGACTTTGAGCAAGGAAGGCACTTACCCTATTTAGGGCATGATTTTCTCATCTGTAAAATTAAGGTACTGGATGAAATGATTTGGTCCAGAGGAGGCCAATAGGAATGATGAGTCTTAAGAACATGACAAATGATTAAAGGAATTGAAGGTTAAAGATGTTAAATGTGAATATCTCAAAAACTGACCAGGTATTAGGCCTTTGAAGGGTTGTCATTAAAATGCACAGATTTTTTTCCAACTGGCCCCAGATGACAGAACAAGGAGAAGCAGGTGGAAATCACAAAGAAATAAACACCAGGCAAAATGTCCTGACAAGTAGAGCTATTCAAAAATGAAATGGGCTGTGTTAGCTAGTAGTGAATTCCTATCACTGGAGGTCTTAAAAGACCGGAAGTTGGAATCACTTATTGGGGAAAATCAGAGATTTATGTTCTAACATATACTGGAATAAATAGCATTTAATGTACCTTTCAACTGTAAAATTTTGTAATTGTTTACTAGAACCTCAATATGGATTAGTTTCTTCCTTTACATTATTATCATAACTAACATTTATAAAGTGCCTATAGTCTGCATGCACTGTGCTAAGCACTTTTACAAATATTATCTTATTTGATCCTCATAACAATCCTGATGGATAGTTGCTATTATTATTTCCATTTCTTAGCTGAGGAAACAAGTTAAGTGGCTTGCCCAACTCACATAGCTAGTAAGCATCTGAGGCCAAATTTGAAATCAGATTTTCCTGATTCCATGCCCAGTGCTCTATCCCATGTGCTACCTAGTTGCACTCCACTGAACACTCTCTCCACTGAACACTCTCACTTTTCTCCACTAAATATGATGTCCTTTTATCAGAAGTAGGACAAAGTATTAAAGTGTCCCAGGAAAAGTTTGTAAATTGTATACTTCGTATGCTCCTTTTGACTAGAACAGGGATTCTTAATCATTTTATGTCATAAATGCCTTGGACACGTGAATCCCTTCTCACAATATGATGGCAGCTACCTCATAGATGGTCAATTTTCAAAATATCCAGGTTTAACATCTCTAAACTTCAGTTCTTTTAATTATTTGTCATGTTCTTAAGACTCATTATTCCTATCAACCTCCTCTGGACCAGATCATCTCAACAAAGGTACTAACACTTGTTCTTTTCCCTCCCATTCCTATTTAGTTGTTAATTCTTCTATTATTACCTGTGTGTTTGTAAATATCAATGCTCCTTTAACTAAGCTTAGTTTGGGGACATTATCTTATTTTCTTTCCAGGAAATCTAGATTCAATGATCTGAGACTATTTCTAACATTTCTCACCTTTCACTGTATCACAGAAAAAATCTTTACATAAAAGAAATCCAAAATGGAATTGAATAAGTCACTTTAGTCCCTAAGATGTTTATGAAACCAGGGAATTACTGTTTTACACATGTAGGCTCCTTTTGGCAAAGGACCTAATTTGACTCTCTACTGCTTAACAGAGATAGAGAGAAAAGGAATAAGTATTTCTTTTTTTCTCTTTCAACCATTCCTTACAGACCTTGAGGCAGGGGTGTGCTTGGTGTCTGCTTACCTTAGCTAAGGAGAACAGATTGTTCAGTTTTTAAGTGTGAGAATTTACACCTCAGAAATCCACAAACACTACAAATCAAGACCTACATTGTGTTTTCTTTTTAAAACTGTCTGACTTAAGAACATGATGGAGAAAATGTCAACAATGTAGATTAAACTTAAAAGTATATCTCGCTGCACATTTTTTAGAGAGCAGATTATTAAACATTTACCAGTGCACAACTGTTTATAAGTACCCTAGTTTATTAGGCAAGATGAGATCCAGAGATCTACAACAGTTAGTAACTTGAAACTTTAGGCAAGTCACTTAAATTCTTTCAATCTCCCTTAGTGCTTTGCCTGTAAAAAGAAATGACAAGGAACAATTGTTAGAAGCCTTGATTTCCCTCCTAAATCTGAGATCTGTATCTCTAAATGTGTATTGTACATTTCCATCTGTTGTTGTCCTGTTGGTACCTCAGACTTCAAAATGTAAGACTAAAATAATTATCTTTTTCTTTATCTTCCTCACTTCTCTCATATTGAAAAGCTCGGTGTCATATTTGATTCCTCCTTCT
This sequence comes from Myrmecobius fasciatus, assembly GCA_023553655.1. NCBI lineage: Eukaryota > Metazoa > Chordata > Mammalia > Dasyuromorphia > Myrmecobiidae > Myrmecobius > Myrmecobius fasciatus. The sequence continues at coordinate 2,841 of JAJPUD010024674.1, forward strand.
TATAGCCTATCAGTTGCCAAATCGTGTCAATTTTTACTCTATATCACCTTTTAATGCAGTATCACCACCCTGGGGCATCCACGTGAGCAGTGGATAGAGCACCAGGGCCTGAAGTCAAGGCGCTCTGAATTTAAATCCTGCCTAAAATTTAATCCTATTTGCCTCATTCCCTTATCCATGAAATAAGGCTACACTGGAAAAGAAAATGGCAAAAGAGAACCAATGGAAAAAGTCCATGGGGTCATGTAGAGCTATATACAATTGAACAGCCACCTTAGCTTTGATTCTTGCTTCTTTCACTAGGAATTTTGCAGTATTCTACTTTATCTGCTTGCCTCAGTACTCTTAACCTATCCAATGCATTTTACATTCCACTCAATCTTGAGAAGTGAGAGTCCAAAAAAGATAGCCAGAAAGAATGTCCAGAGCAAAAGATGGAGTGTTCATAGAATAGCTTCAGGTAAGTGTCACTGGGTGGAAGAGTACATGTTGGAAGAGTAAGGATTAAGAAGAATAGAAAGGTAAATGTAGTCTAGGTTATGAAGGGCTTTGAATATCAGAGGTATTCCTGGAGGCAATAGGAAACCCCTGGAGTTTGAGTAAAGAAATTAATTATATGATCTGATCCATACTTTAAGAAAATCATTTCAGTGGCTGAATGGAGAATGGATTAGAGTGGGGAAAGATTAAAAGGTGCAGTCAGCTCATTATGTTTTCATGTTCTACAAATATGATTCACCAAACCTTTAGTCTTTTGAAAAGCATTGACTCCAAATAAGAGGAAAAAACCTACCATTTACATAGTGCTTTAAGGTAGGCAGAATAATTTATAAATAACCTCATTTGAAAATAAACTAATGAATTTTTCTCATAAAGAGAGAAGTATTTATTTGTATCAGCTCAAAGTTAATGAACAGAAAAAATATTTTTATAGAACTGGCTAGGAAATTAAAATTTCTATTGAGAAAAGATCATCTCTCATCATTCTTTGCTGAAATAATAAAAATATCCATTTCCTTGGTAAATTTGTTTAATACAACAATTTATTTAATACAACAAAATATAGAACATTTGTTTTTGACTACATTTTGGAAGATGACAAGGCATTTTATTTTGGGTTTTCTTTCAAGAAGATATCAGTAAATTATATCTATTTTTACTTATTCTTTTGTTCTAATCTGTCTGAAAAGCTTTCTTTAATAATTTTTTGAAATATGATAGCCATGTTTTTTTCTTAATTGGTCCTGATTTTTTCAAGTAGTCCAATGATTCTGGAATTATCTCTTCATATTCTCTTTTTCCAGGTAAATTGATAAGATACATCATATATTTTCTTCTATTTTTTTTCAATTTTTTTAGTGTCTTCTATAGTCACTAAGTTTTAATTAGTCCATTCTAATTTTCAAGTAATTCTAATTGATCATGTGATCAAGCAGTGTTTCTTACTTTTATTTTTCTTTTGGCTTTGCTTCTATGTGTTTTCCAGATGTTTTTTTTTTTTTTTTTTTTTTGCTCTATTTATGTCAGGCAGCCCCATCATCAGAATAGTTCCTTATTTTTTGTTTACTATTTTCCATTTTTACTTTCAAAATTGAGGTTTTGTATGAGGATCATGTTTGGATTTCTTTTGTCAGGACCGACATAGCTCTGCATTTTTCTAGCCCCACCTTCTCTGGGGTCTTCTTGCTTTAGTTTTAGGGTGGTGAGAACTATATTCTACCAAGGTCATAGGAGCAACTTGAATCAGGAAGCCCTCCTGGTCTTTCCAGGATACAGACCCCTATGTCTGTCTAGGCAAACAGCCTCAGCTTTGGCCCTGAGTGATATTTCAATCTCAGTCTTCCTCTAGAAAACTTCCCATACTACTGGTTTAGGTTTAAGACTCGGATTGACTATTTGCTCTGTCCTTCTAACTGCTGGCCAAAATCTGTTATAGGCCTGGTTTTGAATTTTTAGCTCTGCTGTAGAAGACACTTCCTGAGTCCTGAGGTCAGGACTGAGTCTATCTCACCATCCTACCCCTGATCCAGAGATCTTAATCTGTTCATTTGCCTATGGATTGAATTTGTGATTTTGGACTGGAAAGATGCCCTGCTGTGGTTTCTCCTCAGATTTCCAAAACACTATTTAAATAACTAAGTATTAACTAATAAAAATAATTATTTAAAGATTTTTTTAATGAATTGATTAATTAACACTAATCTTGTAGGTAGCTAGGTGGCAAAAAGGATAGAGAGCCAGGCCTGAAGTCAGGAATACTCATCTTTCTGAGTCCAATTCTGGTCTCAGACACTTAATTAGCTGTGTGGGAAAATCACATACCCTTGTTTGCATCAGTTTCCTCATCTGTAAAATGAGCTGGAGAAGAAAATGGCAAATCACTCCATTATCTTTGCCAAGAAAACCCCAAATGGGTCATAAAGAGTTGAATAACAATAAAAATTTAGTTTGGTAGTCTTCTTACATCTTCATTGGATTAATTTTGAGAGGAGTTGAACCAGGTTGCTTCCTCTTACTGTACCATCTTGGTTGCTCTCCTCAAGACTAGAAAACATTTATAAATTTCCTATATAAATATTTTTAGAAAAAAATTTACATATTTATTTTCATGTCTTAATCAACAAATAAGTATTGCTTAATCATTTACTATGACCTAGACATTTTGCTAGGTGTTACAAATAAAAATAAGAATAAAGTAATTTACTCTCTTCAACAGGAAGTACATATGTAAGTATATTCAGAATAAGTATAAAGAAATTAAATCAAAATAAATGCAAACAATTAAAGATAATATAGTTGGAGATGGAAGATACTAGAAAGTTTAAGTCAGAATGTGATACTTGAGCTATATCTTGAGGGAAGAGAAGAATTTGGGGAGGCAAAGAGTGCATTACAGGCATGGACATGGGAGATGGTATGCATGTGCAAGGGAGAGAAATCAATTTGTTTAAAATGCAGAATGAAAACGAAAAAATGTACAAGGAGGCTGGAAATATAGATTGGGACCATGTTGTAGAGGTCTCTAAAAGCTGGGGGAAAAAAGACTTTTTATTTCATCCTAGAAGCAATATGGAGCCACTGGAGTTTATTGAGATGGGAGTAATATGGTCAGATAAGTGCTTAAAAGGGAAATCTCTGTGGCAACAGTGTACAGTGCAATGTACTGTACTGAAGTGGTCAGAAACTTGAGGCTAGGAAACCAATTAGGAGGTCTTTGTAATTCTTACTTTAATGCCTACAGATAATAATAGTTTTTCAAGGTTATTCTAGAGGGGGAATATGTTTATATATTGTTAAATGAACCTAAAAATCAGCTTTCAAAGCAACACATATTTATGTGTCATTCCAGATCTCAACATGCTTTTAAGGATATTGATTTGTTCTTGAGTAAAATGTTTTCAAGATGTTAGTAAATAAATATTTTGGAGGTAAAATAATTTAAAGATTTTCAGTTTATTTGCAGTAATAAGTTGAAAATCTGTCTGCCAGAAACTAGCTGAATTCAGTTACAAAAAGCCATTAATAATGACCGAATTCAACTTCCCACCTTCCAACCTAGGTTGTTTTTGTTTTTTTTTATTCAGGCAATGTCTAACTTTATTTATAATTAACTTAGGGTGACTGAATGAATACTGGATTTGGAACCAGAAGACCTGAGTTTAAATTTTGGTTTTGCAGCTAGCTGTGTGATCTTTCCTAAATTGCTCAACCTCATTGTCTTTTAATTGGTAGAATGGAGATACTAGATTAGCTGTTCTGGTAAGCACCTTCCAGTTCTGGGTGCTATGATTCCATAATCTATTGAAGTTTCATATGGACAGAAAATAAATGGTATATCATCCCTAGAACAACTGCTTATTATTGTTTTGTTATTGTTATTATTATATATTATAAAAGTATATTATTATTAAGGGGCATCAGATGGTGTGACGGATTGTGGTTTCATCCTTGGCTTTAGTTTGCTCATCTGTAAAATGCAAAGGTTGAATTAAATCATCTTTGAAGTCCCTTCTAGTTCTAGAGCAATAATTTAAGACAATTAGGAGAGAAATCTGATTTGATTTTTCATAGGATATAGTATGCTATAACCCCATATTGGTCTAAAGTGCCTGTCCTGGAGGCAGGAAGATAAGATACTTGCCTGTATGACTCTGGGTAAGGCATTTAACTGCTGTTTCTCTCAATCTCTAATCTAAAAAAATGTGAGGAATAGCAGCTAGGAGAGTCAAATAGGCTAATAATGTAAAGCACTTAGTATAGTGGCTATCATCCTCATCCTCATTATCCTCCTCATCATCATCATCAATATTGTTACTGGCAATGGAGAAAATTCTGGGAACATGGCAGAATAAGATGGAAAATTCCAAGTTCTCCAGATCTCCCCCATAAACAAGACAAAGTAGTGCCTTAGGGTGAACTTACAGTAGTGTAAACAAACAAGAGTTGGGGCAGAACAGTGGTCCTTCTGGGACAACTGGAGTAGATCTGAAGAAAGATCTCAAGTTGGAGATTTATCCTGTGTGAAGTGTAAACATCTCCAGGCTAGCTCTGCTGAAACAGCAAGGTGTAAGCCCTGCAGCTCTCTGGGTTGGGAGGAAGCCTTCACCCCAGTCACAGGAATTTTCAGCTCCTAGACAATGTGCAGTCTGATGAGTCACAGCAGGTTGAGGGAACCTCTGCTAGTAAGACTGAGAAGGAACCAGCACCTTCCCAGTGAGGACAGAAGCAGTAGAGCAGGAATGCTGCTGGCTGTGGGCACTTACAGGAGGATGGAGTTCTTGATTTCTGTTCCAGGATATAAGGGAGGAGTGAAGGAGGACTTGTAGTTAGTCCCCTACACTCCAGAACTAGGGGTGATTAAATAACAAGCTGCTATAAATTTAAAAAATAAATAAAATGAAGCAGAAAGAGAAGGCAAAGGAGACAGAATCCAACTATAGAAAACTTGAAGCAAAAAAAGCCCCTTCTACTCCAAACAGTAGCATCAAATAGTCAACTGCCCAAAGAGAATTGATAGAATTTTAAAAAGGCTTTAAAAAACAAAATGAAAAAGAGGATTTAAAAAAAAAAAAAAGAACAATCCAAGAAAAAACAAGATTATGAAAAAAAAAGTCAAGCAACTAGAAAAGAAGATCCAGAAATTTAAGGAAGAAAACGACTCACTGAAAATTAGATAGGAGAGGAAAACTGATAGTTCTGGAACTCTACTCTCATGAGGAATGAGTTAAAGTGAGAACAATATAGATAGATAGATAGATAGATAGATAGATAGATAGATAGATAGATAGATAGATAGATAGAGATAAAGGTATAAAGGTCTAAATTTGGATGTAAAAGTCTAAATGAAATTAGGAGGGTAAGGGGAAAGAGAAGGGATATTTATTTATTTGCTTTTTGGTGAGGCAATTGGGGTTAAGTGACTTGCCCAGGGTCACACAGCTAGGAAGTGTCTGAGACCAGATTTGAACCCAGGTCCTCCTGACTTCAGGGCTGGTGCTCTAACCACTGCACCACCTAGCTGCCCCAAGAGAAGGGATATTTAGAGGGAACTCTATATCATATGTGGGTTAAAGAGAGAATAATATATACATTTGGAAGGGAATACAAGTCTTCTAAATTAGTAAAGAAATAAGAGCATAAGGAAATAGTATAAGGAATGGTGGTGCAGAAGGGTGTGTAGATTAATAGGAATGGGATAAAGAGGGAAAAACATATTTTGAAGGATATAAAAAGGAAAAAGTGTGGGGGGAGACAAAGGAGGGATCCCTATGGGGAAAGGAGGTTAAGTAATAGGAGGGCAAAAGAAGTAAAACAGAGAAGTCAGAAGGGATAGCAAATAAGAGATACACACAAAATAAAATAAAGATCAAGAGTAGAATTTATTAGGATAAAAAAAAGCAGAAATAGTTCATCATCTCAGCAAAGTTAAAATAGATTTAATCAAAAGAGAAAAATAGGGAAACTATACTATATGTCAGCAACATTAATCAATATTGTTTTAGACTAAAATACTAGACAGTATAAGGTTGGAATATTACTGTGGTGTAAGAAATAATAAACAGGTAGAGTTAGAAAAATATGAAAACAATTGTACTTTTGAAGGATGTACTTTCAGAGAAACAAGATAGGCAAACATAGTGTAGTCTTACATTGATGCACATGAATGTATATATGTGTATGATTCTAGATATCTATGTATATCTATGCATATGTTTTTATATATGCCTTCATGGGCATATGTATATATGTATGTGCATATACATATATCTGCACTTAATTACTGCCTTCTTGGGGGAAGGTGGGGTAAAAAAAGAATAAAGTAAAAGTGTGTAGCAAAGAATAAAAGGAAACACAAGGAAGCAAAGAAAAGATGGACCGTTTTGAACACAATGTGTAGTATTTATTATATAGACTTTCTCAAAATGGAAATTTATTGCTTTATATTTTTAATCCTCTCATGTTCTGCTGTGCATGTAGCAATTTTTTCTTTCCCTATTTTGTACTTAAAATACATAAATTAATTTTTAAAATAAAGTTTGTACACTGGGGGGAAAAGGTAACAATAGCTTTCCATAGTCACACAGATCATCATGGTTTTAATTATATTCTTTTTCTGTGTAGTATGGTGGCAAGATCACCAAGTCTAGTCAAAATACTTGGACTCCATTCCTGGCACTGACATTTCTTGGGTGTGTGACTTTGTAAAAAGTAAGTTTTTGTTGGCCTGAACCTATGACTTCTTAAGGGTAGGGATCTCCTTGTGAGGATACTTCCATCACCAATACAGATTTACAGCTATTCCACAATTTATAATCTTTAAAAAATGCAAATAAATTCTTTTCTGATTTCTTATTTAGAAAATGAGCCCAGTAAAATTTTGTTGTTCCATCATTCCCCCCCCTAGTATTGTATCATCTCAGAATCTTAAATTCCTTGAAGGCAAGTATTGTTTATTTTCTGTCTTTGTACTTTGTACCCCAGTGTCTGGCATATAACAGATGCTTACAATATTGGTTGACTGATTGATTGATGTCCAGTTTGCTTAGCAAGACTCTTTTGCTTACCCTAATTCAGTGGCACTTTTTAAGAATGATGAAACCTAAAAAAATTAGATCACTATATATCCTTGACTTCATTTTCCTAATCTATATAAAAAGGAAGTTGAGCTAAATCATCTTAAACCTCTTCGGGTTCTAGATTTATTACTTTAAAAAATTAGTGGAAAAAATTTATCTGCTTTTTCATTGAATGCAAAATGTCATAACTCCAAACTGGCCAAAAGTATCTGTTGTATATTAAATTTTTAAAAACATTATGAATTCACAAAATATTATGTAAATAGTGCATAGATGGTTTGAACGTACTATCCTCTTTTCATAATTAATCAAGTAAAAATGGAATATTATTTATTCTAAGAATTTCAGAGAAATTTCAAAGAATTTAGACGATTTTGCCTTACCTATAAAAAGTGACTGTGATTGGATGAATTAGGTGACCACTTGTATATGCTGTGTTTTTAAGGGTATCAGTTTACAATTTCTCACAGGCAAAAATGGTATGGTATAAATTCAGGTTTTCATATTACCAGTGTTTCTTAATTTATAATATATTGCTACTCTAGAACCATCCTAAAATAAATTGAGCTGACTTTTAAAAAAACACAGCAAAGAATCAAAGGACAATGATGAAAGATGGAAAATGTGGCAACTGAAGAAAACAAGTTCAGGAGATGCTTTAACAAAGCTGATTTGATATCTTTGCAATATTTTAGATTTACTTTGAACCTAATAAAAAGTCTTTGAGTTCTGAATTAGCAATTTTATTCTCCCCTCATTATTAGTAATCTAGTTTAAACATATCCCATAACGCATCTGACACCATCTAAAGGCACTTACATACCTTGGGGAATCTCATATCCAGAGAGAAAAATGGGATATAAAGAAGTGGGATTCCTTTCATAAGCCTACATACCCAGGACCCCAGAACATTTTAGATGATTAAAATTTTATTTAAAAAAGACAAGAGATGTGAGAGGGGCAGCAATTTACACCAAGTTATTATGCCTGCCAACTAAATGTAGTGGGTGGCAGTGTGTCTTTCTAGATTATCTGTGAGGCAGATATGTTCAGTGAGAAGATCTGCCAAATACTGTTCTTATACTGCACCATAGTTCAGTAGAAATACCATAGGCCCTGAAATTATAGGACATGGGTTCAAATCCCAACATTGCTTTGTATTTATTTATTTATTAATTCATCATGTCATAACTTCTTTTTTTAAAACTTGGGCAAGTCATAACTGCTTTTTTAAAAATTTTTTTTGGCATTTATTTAAAACTAAATACAAAATTTAAAAATAGAAAAAAAAGAGAGAGAAAGGAAAATTAAAACAAAACAGAACATTTTCAGGTGCCCAGATCAGAGAGGATTTAAAATATATAACAAAAAATTTCCATTTCTAGAAAGTATATAATGATAGATAACTGTATATTCATGATTGTCCATCTTTTCTTTGTTTCTTTGCAGATTATTCTTTTATTCTCTGCTGTGCACTTTTTACTTTATTCATTTTTTTCCCCTTTCATTCCTCCAATATCCCCCAAGCAGGCTATAGTTAAGCATATATATATGTGTGTATGTATACATACATATACATATACACACATATATACACACACATACACACACATACACACATATATGTATATACATGTGTATATATACCCACACATATATATATAGTTATGTGCACACATAGATCTACATGCATATATACACATGTATTAACAAATATATATACACATTTATACATAAGTAGACAATATATCTAAACCAATATTAACATGACTGATATATAATGTATATTTTCTCTTGATTGGATCATCAAATTTGATTTTGTTTGATATCAATGATTACTAGCCTTACTTTTATTTAATAAATTCTACTCCTCATCCTTGTATTAGCATTTGTGTCTATTTCTCATTTCCTAACCCTGCTAACTCTTCTACTTTAGTTCTATTCCTTAACTACCCTTGCTATTACTTAACCTCTCCCCACCCATGGATCCTTCCTTTATCCTCTCATACCTTCTTTTATCTCCCCTCTTTATCCCATTGCAAAAAATTTACACACCTTATCCCAATGCTGTAAATCTATACCTTTCTATACTCCACCTTATCATATTTCCTCCCCCCCCCTTATTTCTTTATAGAGTTTAGAAGGTACTATAACTTTTAATACATATACATATATAAATATAGGAAGGTGCTATAATTTTAATTTATATATATACAGTATATATGTATAGTATATGTACTATATGTAGTGTAGTATATAATGTGTATATATATATATATAACTATAGTTACATACATACATATACCTATATATGCACACATATATACATTCACACACACATATATAGTGTTCCCTAATTAACTTTTTCCCCACATGAGTATGTTTTCAGCTTTCCTCCCTCATCTAATGTCTCTGTATAAAAATCTGATTCTTCCTCTGTACCTCATTCAAATAGCATGATTATTTCTACCTTTCCCTAGATAGTTTTCTTTTAGAGTCAGATCAAACTCAGCTCTGTTCCAGTCTTTCTTTTGAATTACTCAATTACTGATGTCAATCTTAAACATATGGTTTATATTTCTATGTATAAAACAAAGAGTTTGTCCTTATTGAGTCCCTTGAAATTAATCTTTAATGCTGGCTCTTATATGTTAAATTTTCTATTGAATTCATTTTTGATTGAGACAAAATCCTGAAAATCTAAGATTTCATTGAATATCCATTTTGTTGTTGTTGTTATTGTTCAATATTATGTTTAATTTTCCTGAATATGTTTTTGGTCACAGGCCTAGGTATTTTGATTGTCAATATATGATATTCCAGGACCTGTGGTATTTTATTTTAGCTGCTGATAATTCCTGTACAATTCTAATTGTAGCTCTAGCATATTTGAGTTATTTTTTGTTTGCTTTCTCTTTGATTTGCAGGGTTCAAAATTTATCATTCCTATGTGTTTTCCTCATAGAATCTCTTTCAGATGGTGATTTGTGTTTTCTCACTTCAGGACAATTTTCTTTGATGACTTCTTATATTATTGCATTAAGATTCTTTTTTAGGTTATAGGTTTCAGGTAATTCAATTATTCCTAGGCTTTAGACTGTGACTTCCTCCTCTATAAAATGAAGGATGTGGAATGCATGATTCCCTAATGTTCCTTCTAATCACTAAATTTATGAGACACATATGTATATTTCATTTTCTGTTGAATTGTCTATCTACCTACCTATCTAAACTATGCAAGTTCTGATGCATCCTCATTCCTTTTCCCTATTCTTTTCAATCATTAAAGTATTGGGTTCCTGGAGCTTGAGTAGCTACACCTCCCTGTCAAGGTGCTTGAGTACTCCTGAGGTCTTGGCAATGACTGTCTAATGCTATTGGTTTGAGTCTCTCTTTTACCCAAGATCATCAGTTGTTAATCCATTTATTCAGCCAGCCTAAAGTAGTTTTATTAAACAGGTATTTACCAGTGTTATAATAAGAATGGGTGGTAGAAAACATCTTCCCAATACCTGTGACAAATTCTCAAAAGTATATATCCTGAAAATTCAAGTGAAAAAGTGGGCTCAAGTTTAAAAAAATGCCTGTGGCAAAGAAGTTAGGGACAGTTCCTGAGTGCTCGAAATTTTTTCTTCCGTTATGAGCAATCAAGAAGCATGATGAATTTGCTTCCATCTATCTTTGGCTATTAATGCAAACATTTGTCCCCAGCACATCTAGAGATGTTATTTATGACAGGCTCTGGACCTTTCCAAACATAAAGGTCCTCTGGTTAATGGAGGGGTGGTGGTGGATAATTAGACCTGGCCAAAGCTGAAGAAAAGGCTTCTCTTCACCTCCATGGGTTTGTGTCTAGAATTCTATACTCACTCCAATTTCTAGAACTGACTCCTTTCTTAACTTGCTGGATAATTGGTAGATCAAGGATGATTTTTCAAACTTTGTCTTAAAGTCTTTTGATTTGATTGATTGAGATATGTTCTCACCTGGTCAAGACATAAAATGGAGTAGGGTGATTTCAATTTTACTCATATAGTCTAAGTAAAATTCAGCTTTCATAGTGAATGTAATCTTAACTGTAAGAAATCATCAAATCATCTATTTAAAAAATGGTAATCATTATGCTTCCTTCCTAACAGCAGAAAGGCTTAGCCCCATAGGCAGAGATTTCCTCAAATCACTTAGCTTGCTAGAATGCCCATACAATGAAGATAGTTTTCTAAGAGATCCGAACATTATTTTTATGAACTTGAAGGCTATGCATTTTCTTCTTGGTATGATTAATTAGGTAGATGCAACCCCTGAAAATGTTTGCAGGGTAAGGTGTCTGATGTTCAAGAAATTTAAAGATATATGTAATGGATTGCATTAAGACTCATTAAGCATCAAGAATTAAGAAGCTTGAATGTCTCAACAATTCATTGCTAAATTCTCAATGTGAACATTTATACTTGGGAAATCGGCTAGTGCTACAAATCATGGCTTGATTTATCGTTTTGCTGATTGTCTAGACTTAAGCACTCGATGGAGAAAATGTTAATAATGCAGTTTAAATTTAAAAGTGTATTTTAAGTATTCTTTTTTCCCCAGAGAGCAGGTTGTTAAATATTTACCAGAACATTGCTACAGAGAGTTCAGAATCAGGAATAAAATAATGGGGGAAGTAGGGTCCAAATTTTCTGACTATTTGAAATATAAGAAAACATCAACAATAGCTACTTTTTAGGCAAATTGTTCAAATGTGGTTCTCATATCTTTTCACCCTTCAACTAGCCTTCCAAGTCCTACCTAAGGGATATGCTAATTATTTCAGTGGCCCTGGGGCATCTTTTCAACAAGGTAACTGGCCTCCAGTTCCTATCCTGGGGCTATGCTGATCAGTGAGAGCTCATTAAGTCGACCAGGCCTGCCTCTCCCTTCATCCCCCATCACCACCACCAATTTTCTGCCATGCTACTACCATACCATCCACCTCCTAACCCCGCTCCCTCACCCTTTATATCTGTTGCTTTGATTGCTTTATAGCAATCAAACTGAGCCTCTATTTACTTCTGCAAAGGGTGCCTTAATAAATGACTGTACTATGTCTCCCTTCACCAACCCTGAAACTTCATCTTCCTATATGTGTTGTCTCTCCTTATTAGAATGTAAGCTTTTGCAGTGGGTATGGACTCTCTCTCTTTTTTTTTAATTACCAGCACTTAGCACAATGCCTCATATATGGGTAAGTGCTAAAAAAAAAAAAATGCTCTTAAAATTCATTCATGGGGGCAGCTAGGTGGCACAGTGGATAGAACACCAGCCCTGAAGTCAGGAGGACCTGAGTTCAAATTTGATCTCAAACACTTAAGACTTCCTGGCTGTGTGACCCTGGGCAAGTCACTTAACCCCAATTGCCTCAAAATATATATATATATATATATATATATAAGCTAAAATTCATTCATGTATACTCTTCCCTGGATCATTGTAATCACTTCTATGAATAACATATAAAGAAGGACACTAATAAGTTGAAACAATGGAAGATAATAAAGACAGTAAAAGGACTTGAGACTAAGCAATCTTAGAATCAATTAGTTTAAGAACTTGTGATATTTAGTCTAAAGAAGGGAACATGAACTTTGTCTTTAAATATCTAAAAAAAATATCAAGTAGAAGAGGATTGGACTGGTTCTGATTAGCTCCAGGGGGCAAGACTAGGATCATTAGGTCAAAGTTGTCAAGAGGAATAAGGAAGGAAAACCTTTGGAAAAATTAGCTCCATCTGAAAACAGAATGGGCTACCTGTGGAAAAAGTGAATTCTTCCACACTGGAGGTGTTCAATGCTAAATGACCCTTTGTTTCAGTTGTTATGGAGAGTATTTTTGATCCTGTACAAGTGGAACTAAGAGACCTCTTAGGTCATGTCCAAATCTTAGATTCTGCTAAAATGAAAAATTCATAGTTAGGCAACAAATGTGCTTGCCTTTTAATCTCATTCAAATTGCAGAAATCAGAGAGAAACCTCACACCTTACTCTGCCTAAAAGCAGAAGTTGATAATTCCAAAATGGTCCATTCCCTGACCCTCCCCTCTCACCAAAAAAGGCAGTCTGTGACCATCTAGTCAGAATGTTGCTTTTTATAAAAAGTTTGATTTTAAATCAGTTACACTTACCTTATGTGAGTATTTTCTCATTATAATACTTAAACCTAGTTTTGTGGTAAAGCCAGAAATCATTATGAGATCATAATTCACCATGATGTACAACCCCAAACCTTAGCCAGATTATAAAATGAGGTGACATTCCCTTCTCCTTCAACATGGATGTCAATCATTTCTCCCACCCCCCTCCCAAGGGTAACATTTAATCTGATGGTCTGCCAGACAGTTTATGAGATTTTGTATTTTTCTCTTTTTAAAAAAATTTGGAGCTGGTGAAACATGGGAAGTATATATTCATAAATGGAGTGAGATTGGCTGTAGATTATAAAGAAGCCACGTGAGAATCCAAAACAACAACAACAACAACAAACTGAATTAGAAGCAATAGAATCTGTGGCTAAATGGACATTTCAATAATAAAGACTTAGAACTTGAAGGAGACATATAGGAAGATTTTCTCTCCATGGCTGGATCTGCCATTGAATATACTCCATTGTTCTGCTAGGAATAAACAAGCTTGATGAGACAGTCATTCTATATAGACCTTGAAGAGTAGAATCACAGGGTCCCAGTCATAGATAGAGTACTGAAGCAGAAAAAATGGTTAAAGGATGAATTAACACCCAAGGTTCTGAGTTCCTTTATTCAATCAAACATTGACCTTGTGGGATAACATGAGGTCATAACTTTGGGGAGGACTGCTAGCTCCAGCACTTGCTATGCTTCCTAACTCTCAGTGGGAACAATTAATCACATACATGAACTGTGTTCCTGGAATTTCTGGGTTTGTGATGTGTTTATAGACTAGTTAAGGATTGCCTAGAATTGGGAGAAGCCTGAGGAGGAGTATAGCCCAAATAGTAGTGGTTTATTTAATTTTAATTTATTTTTGGGAGATTATTATTAAGAACTGTCAGTCTCAAATTAGATAATGAATTTAAAGTGTTTTGATAACTTTAAAACACTATATCAAGGTCAGTTGTTAGTATTTTTAGAATATTACCATTTTTTTAACTGAGGCAATTAGGGTTAGGTGACTTGCCCAGGGTCACTCAGCTAGGAAGTGTTAAGTGTCTGAGGTCAAATTTGAACTCAGGTCCTCCTGATTTCAGGGCTGGTGCTCTAGCCACTGTACCAAATAGCTGTCCCCAACATTACCATTCTTCCAGTCACACATATCCAGTTATTCTTAACTAATTCCTCCCTGTCACATACTTGTATTTAGTAAATGCCAAATTTTATCAAAAATATTTTTCACATTTGTCCCTTTCTTTCTACTCTGTTTAGGATCTCACCAACTCTTAGTTAGGCTATTGTAACAATCATCTAACAGGCCTGTCCCTGAGCTTCTACACTGTTCCCTTAATCCATTTTTCACATAATTGTCATATGACTTCATAAGGCATGGGTCTGACACCATCATTCTCTTACAAAAAATCTGTGGTTCTTCTTTATCTGACAAATAAATTATAATAACATTAATCCTACTAATTATATTAATAAATCACCATAATAAAAGTATTAATCACTAACCTTTATATAGTATCTTAAATTTGCAAAGTTTTATATATATTATCTATTTGATTTTCTCAACTATCCTGTTGAGATAGGTGCTATTATTATTTCCATTTAACAGAAGAGGAAATTGAGAGATAAGTTAAGTGACTTGGCTAGAATTACTTAAGTACTACTCTATCCACTATGCCACCTAGCTGCCTATATGAAATATAGCACTTATCTTCCAATCCATTAGGTTACCTCTAGAACCCTATGAGGAAAAAGCCACTTTGCACTGAGAACTTTAGCTGCTAATTCAGTGTGAGTTGGGAAAGTAAGATCAGAGCTTATTATCTGAGATAAATATTGGGTCCTTTGCATCAGCAGAAGCTTGGTGGAAGAATTCTCCACCAGGGACTTTAGTTATTAGATGACCTACTTTTCAAGATCTACCAGAAAAAAATTAACATTTTTCCTCTTTTGTTTTCGACTTTAATTGTATGGTTTATTTCCCATGTTTCCTAACAAATTTGACCAGTTATTTTGAAATAGTCTTTGGTAGTCTGAATAATTATGTTTCAAAACTTTCTGTATTATTGTACTCAATATAAGTATTGAGGCTAATACCTCTAAGGACTTTTGCATTCCTAAAAGCAGGGCCTACCATTTGCCTGGAGCAATGTCAAACTCTAAAAGAATTGAGGGCCATTAAACTGAACATAAGAAGCCTTGTAGGTAGCTAATTTTAAAAGGTAATATTAATTATGCTCCATCATATTTTTATTTATTTTGTTAAATATTTTCCAATAACATTTTAATCTTGTTCAGACTTCACTCAGAAGTACTGTGAGCCACATAAGGCCTAAAGGATCTATGCTT
>JAJPUD010024675.1:0-18440 GCA_023553655.1 Myrmecobius fasciatus
GGATCAGGAAGAACTGTGACCAAATCTTACTTGAGACTTTTCTACTAAATCATAGATAGTTTTATGAGAGGGGCATTCCTTTAGCAGAAGTACTGCTAGTAAAATCAAAAGCCCTTTATGTATTTCAGATTTTGGTTGGTTGGAGAATAGGAAGAAGAGTTTGTTTGTCTTGACTTTTTAGGTAGTTAGCCAGATAGGCAAGCTCCCAATTTACCTGATTTCAGAAGCTATTACAATTTTTTATTTTTCTCAGGAGGAAAAAAAAAAATGTGCTAAGCAGGGTACCAAAGAAGCAGCGACACATGCATAGAAAATGAGTTGTTATATGTCAAAGCACACTGGATTAGTTTAACAAAATGTGTTATAATGACTTTGTAAGTATAGGTGTGATTAATCAAACTTTTGTTATGGCTACACAGCACTAAGGAAAAAACAGGGAAGTTTTGTCTATTAATATGATCAATGGAGACAGCTCATCTGGATAACTTAAGTTACAAGATTTTTTTTCTCAACCTAATTTATCCCACTTAGCTCTCTATACCAACTGCATTAACAGAATAAGGACCAAAACATTATATCTTGATATTATTAGTATGAAGTATGATTTTAGTTGAAATACTACCATCCTGGGAACATGGTATGGTAGAAAAAGCACCTGATTAAAGTCAGAAGACATGGGTTCATATCCTGTCTTTAATGCTTACTACATATGTAGACTTTGAGCAAGGAAGGCACTTACCCTATTTAGGGCATGATTTTCTCATCTGTAAAATTAAGGTACTGGATGAAATGATTTGGTCCAGAGGAGGCCAATAGGAATGATGAGTCTTAAGAACATGACAAATGATTAAAGGAATTGAAGGTTAAAGATGTTAAATGTGAATATCTCAAAAACTGACCAGGTATTAGGCCTTTGAAGGGTTGTCATTAAAATGCACAGATTTTTTTCCAACTGGCCCCAGATGACAGAACAAGGAGAAGCAGGTGGAAATCACAAAGAAATAAACACCAGGCAAAATGTCCTGACAAGTAGAGCTATTCAAAAATGAAATGGGCTGTGTTAGCTAGTAGTGAATTCCTATCACTGGAGGTCTTAAAAGACCGGAAGTTGGAATCACTTATTGGGGAAAATCAGAGATTTATGTTCTAACATATACTGGAATAAATAGCATTTAATGTACCTTTCAACTGTAAAATTTTGTAATTGTTTACTAGAACCTCAATATGGATTAGTTTCTTCCTTTACATTATTATCATAACTAACATTTATAAAGTGCCTATAGTCTGCATGCACTGTGCTAAGCACTTTTACAAATATTATCTTATTTGATCCTCATAACAATCCTGATGGATAGTTGCTATTATTATTTCCATTTCTTAGCTGAGGAAACAAGTTAAGTGGCTTGCCCAACTCACATAGCTAGTAAGCATCTGAGGCCAAATTTGAAATCAGATTTTCCTGATTCCATGCCCAGTGCTCTATCCCATGTGCTACCTAGTTGCACTCCACTGAACACTCTCTCCACTGAACACTCTCACTTTTCTCCACTAAATATGATGTCCTTTTATCAGAAGTAGGACAAAGTATTAAAGTGTCCCAGGAAAAGTTTGTAAATTGTATACTTCGTATGCTCCTTTTGACTAGAACAGGGATTCTTAATCATTTTATGTCATAAATGCCTTGGACACGTGAATCCCTTCTCACAATATGATGGCAGCTACCTCATAGATGGTCAATTTTCAAAATATCCAGGTTTAACATCTCTAAACTTCAGTTCTTTTAATTATTTGTCATGTTCTTAAGACTCATTATTCCTATCAACCTCCTCTGGACCAGATCATCTCAACAAAGGTACTAACACTTGTTCTTTTCCCTCCCATTCCTATTTAGTTGTTAATTCTTCTATTATTACCTGTGTGTTTGTAAATATCAATGCTCCTTTAACTAAGCTTAGTTTGGGGACATTATCTTATTTTCTTTCCAGGAAATCTAGATTCAATGATCTGAGACTATTTCTAACATTTCTCACCTTTCACTGTATCACAGAAAAAATCTTTACATAAAAGAAATCCAAAATGAAATTGAATAAGTCACTTTAGTCCCTAAGATGTTTATGAAACCAGGGAATTACTGTTTTACACATGTAGGCTCCTTTTGGCAAAGGACCTAATTTGACTCTCTACTGCTTAACAGAGATAGAGAGAAAAGGAATAAGTATTTCTTTTTTTCTCTTTCAACCATTCCTTACAGACCTTGAGGCAGGGGTGTGCTTGGTGTCTGCTTACCTTAGCTAAGGAGAACAGATTGTTCAGTTTTTAAGTGTGAGGATTTACACCTCAGAAATCCACAAACACTACAAATCAAGACCTACATTGTGTTTTCTTTTTAAAACTGTCTGACTTAAGAACATGATGGAGAAAATGTCAACAATGTAGATTAAACTTAAAAGTATATCTCGCTGCACATTTTTTAGAGAGCAGATTATTAAACATTTACCAGTGCACAACTGTTTATAAGTACCCTAGTTTATTAGGCAAGATGAGATCCAGAGATCTACAACAGTTAGTAACTTGAAACTTTAGGCAAGTCACTTAAATTCTTTCAATCTCCCTTAGTGCTTTGCCTGTAAAAAGAAATGACAAGGAACAATTGTTAGAAGCCTTGATTTCCCTCCTAAATCTGAGATCTGTATCTCTAAATGTGTATTGTACATTTCCATCTGTTGTTGTCCTGTTGGTACCTCAGACTTCAAAATGTAAGACTAAAATAATTATCTTTTTCTTTATCTTCCTCACTTCTCTCATATTGAAAAGCTCGGTGTCATATTTGATTCCTCCTTCTTATACCCTATCAGTTGCCAAATCGTGTCAATTTTTACTCTATATCACCTTTTAATGCAGTATCACCACCCTGGGGCATCCACGTGAGCAGTGGATAGAGCACCAGGGCCTGAAGTCAAGGCGCTCTGAATTTAAATCCTGCCTAAAATTTAATCCTATTTGCCTCATTCCCTTATCCATGAAATAAGGCTACACTGGAAAAGAAAATGGCAAAAGAGAACCAATGGAAAAAGTCCATGGGGTCATGTAGAGCTATATACAATTGAACAGCCACCTTAGCTTTGATTCTTGCTTCTTTCACTAGGAATTTTGCAGTATTCTACTTTATCTGCTTGCCTCAGTACTCTTAACCTATCCAATGCATTTTACATTCCACTCAATCTTGAGAAGTGAGAGTCCAAAAAAGATAGCCAGAAAGAATGTCCAGAGCAAAAGATGGAGTGTTCATAGAATAGCTTCAGGTAAGTGTCACTGGGTGGAAGAGTACATGTTGGAAGAGTAAGGATTAAGAAGAATAGAAAGGTAAATGTAGTCTAGGTTATGAAGGGCTTTGAATATCAGAGGTATTCCTGGAGGCAATAGGAAACCCCTGGAGTTTGAGTAAAGAAATTAATTATATGATCTGATCCATACTTTAAGAAAATCATTTCAGTGGCTGAATGGAGAATGGATTAGAGTGGGGAAAGATTAAAAGGTGCAGTCAGCTCATTATGTTTTCATGTTCTACAAATATGATTCACCAAACCTTTAGTCTTTTGAAAAGCATTGACTCCAAATAAGAGGAAAAAACCTACCATTTACATAGTGCTTTAAGGTAGGCAGAATAATTTATAAATAACCTCATTTGAAAATAAACTAATGAATTTTTCTCATAAAGAGAGAAGTATTTATTTGTATCAGCTCAAAGTTAATGAACAGAAAAAATATTTTTATAGAACTGGCTAGGAAATTAAAATTTCTATTGAGAAAAGATCATCTCTCATCATTCTTTGCTGAAATAATAAAAATATCCATTTCCTTGGTAAATTTGTTTAATACAACAATTTATTTAATACAACAAAATATAGAACATTTGTTTTTGACTACATTTTGGAAGATGACAAGGCATTTTATTTTGGGTTTTCTTTCAAGAAGATATCAGTAAATTATATCTATTTTTACTTATTCTTTTGTTCTAATCTGTCTGAAAAGCTTTCTTTAATAATTTTTTGAAATATGATAGCCATGTTTTTTTCTTAATTGGTCCTGATTTTTTCAAGTAGTCCAATGATTCTGGAATTATCTCTTCATATTCTCTTTTTCCAGGTAAATTGATAAGATACATCATATATTTTCTTCTATTTTTTTTCAATTTTTTTAGTGTCTTCTATAGTCACTAAGTTTTAATTAGTCCATTCTAATTTTCAAGTAATTCTAATTGATCATGTGATCAAGCAGTGTTTCTTACTTTTATTTTTCTTTTGGCTTTGCTTCTATGTGTTTTCCAGATGTTTTTTTTTTTTTTTTTTTTTTGCTCTATTTATGTCAGGCAGCCCCATCATCAGAATAGTTCCTTATTTTTTGTTTACTATTTTCCATTTTTACTTTCAAAATTGAGGTTTTGTATGAGGATCATGTTTGGATTTCTTTTGTCAGGACCGACATAGCTCTGCATTTTTCTAGCCCCACCTTCTCTGGGGTCTTCTTGCTTTAGTTTTAGGGTGGTGAGAACTATATTCTACCAAGGTCATAGGAGCAACTTGAATCAGGAAGCCCTCCTGGTCTTTCCAGGATACAGACCCCTATGTCTGTCTAGGCAAACAGCCTCAGCTTTGGCCCTGAGTGATATTTCAATCTCAGTCTTCCTCTAGAAAACTTCCCATACTACTGGTTTAGGTTTAAGACTCGGATTGACTATTTGCTCTGTCCTTCTAACTGCTGGCCAAAATCTGTTATAGGCCTGGTTTTGAATTTTTAGCTCTGCTGTAGAAGACACTTCCTGAGTCCTGAGGTCAGGACTGAGTCTATCTCACCATCCTACCCCTGATCCAGAGATCTTAATCTGTTCATTTGCCTATGGATTGAATTTGTGATTTTGGACTGGAAAGATGCCCTGCTGTGGTTTCTCCTCAGATTTCCAAAACACTATTTAAATAACTAAGTATTAACTAATAAAAATAATTATTTAAAGATTTTTTTAATGAATTGATTAATTAACACTAATCTTGTAGGTAGCTAGGTGGCAAAAAGGATAGAGAGCCAGGCCTGAAGTCAGGAATACTCATCTTTCTGAGTCCAATTCTGGTCTCAGACACTTAATTAGCTGTGTGGGAAAATCACATACCCTTGTTTGCATCAGTTTCCTCATCTGTAAAATGAGCTGGAGAAGAAAATGGCAAATCACTCCATTATCTTTGCCAAGAAAACCCCAAATGGGTCATAAAGAGTTGAATAACAATAAAAATTTAGTTTGGTAGTCTTCTTACATCTTCATTGGATTAATTTTGAGAGGAGTTGAACCAGGTTGCTTCCTCTTACTGTACCATCTTGGTTGCTCTCCTCAAGACTAGAAAACATTTATAAATTTCCTATATAAATATTTTTAGAAAAAAATTTACATATTTATTTTCATGTCTTAATCAACAAATAAGTATTGCTTAATCATTTACTATGACCTAGACATTTTGCTAGGTGTTACAAATAAAAATAAGAATAAAGTAATTTACTCTCTTCAACAGGAAGTACATATGTAAGTATATTCAGAATAAGTATAAAGAAATTAAATCAAAATAAATGCAAACAATTAAAGATAATATAGTTGGAGATGGAAGATACTAGAAAGTTTAAGTCAGAATGTGATACTTGAGCTATATCTTGAGGGAAGAGAAGAATTTGGGGAGGCAAAGAGTGCATTACAGGCATGGACATGGGAGATGGTATGCATGTGCAAGGGAGAGAAATCAATTTGTTTAAAATGCAGAATGAAAACGAAAAAATGTACAAGGAGGCTGGAAATATAGATTGGGACCATGTTGTAGAGGTCTCTAAAAGCTGGGGGAAAAAAGACTTTTTATTTCATCCTAGAAGCAATATGGAGCCACTGGAGTTTATTGAGATGGGAGTAATATGGTCAGATAAGTGCTTAAAAGGGAAATCTCTGTGGCAACAGTGTACAGTGCAATGTACTGTACTGAAGTGGTCAGAAACTTGAGGCTAGGAAACCAATTAGGAGGTCTTTGTAATTCTTACTTTAATGCCTACAGATAATAATAGTTTTTCAAGGTTATTCTAGAGGGGGAATATGTTTATATATTGTTAAATGAACCTAAAAATCAGCTTTCAAAGCAACACATATTTATGTGTCATTCCAGATCTCAACATGCTTTTAAGGATATTGATTTGTTCTTGAGTAAAATGTTTTCAAGATGTTAGTAAATAAATATTTTGGAGGTAAAATAATTTAAAGATTTTCAGTTTATTTGCAGTAATAAGTTGAAAATCTGTCTGCCAGAAACTAGCTGAATTCAGTTACAAAAAGCCATTAATAATGACCGAATTCAACTTCCCACCTTCCAACCTAGGTTGTTTTTGTTTTTTTTTATTCAGGCAATGTCTAACTTTATTTATAATTAACTTAGGGTGACTGAATGAATACTGGATTTGGAACCAGAAGACCTGAGTTTAAATTTTGGTTTTGCAGCTAGCTGTGTGATCTTTCCTAAATTGCTCAACCTCATTGTCTTTTAATTGGTAGAATGGAGATACTAGATTAGCTGTTCTGGTAAGCACCTTCCAGTTCTGGGTGCTATGATTCCATAATCTATTGAAGTTTCATATGGACAGAAAATAAATGGTATATCATCCCTAGAACAACTGCTTATTATTGTTTTGTTATTGTTATTATTATATATTATAAAAGTATATTATTATTAAGGGGCATCAGATGGTGTGACGGATTGTGGTTTCATCCTTGGCTTTAGTTTGCTCATCTGTAAAATGCAAAGGTTGAATTAAATCATCTTTGAAGTCCCTTCTAGTTCTAGAGCAATAATTTAAGACAATTAGGAGAGAAATCTGATTTGATTTTTCATAGGATATAGTATGCTATAACCCCATATTGGTCTAAAGTGCCTGTCCTGGAGGCAGGAAGATAAGATACTTGCCTGTATGACTCTGGGTAAGGCATTTAACTGCTGTTTCTCTCAATCTCTAATCTAAAAAAATGTGAGGAATAGCAGCTAGGAGAGTCAAATAGGCTAATAATGTAAAGCACTTAGTATAGTGGCTATCATCCTCATCCTCATTATCCTCCTCATCATCATCATCAATATTGTTACTGGCAATGGAGAAAATTCTGGGAACATGGCAGAATAAGATGGAAAATTCCAAGTTCTCCAGATCTCCCCCATAAACAAGACAAAGTAGTGCCTTAGGGTGAACTTACAGTAGTGTAAACAAACAAGAGTTGGGGCAGAACAGTGGTCCTTCTGGGACAACTGGAGTAGATCTGAAGAAAGATCTCAAGTTGGAGATTTATCCTGTGTGAAGTGTAAACATCTCCAGGCTAGCTCTGCTGAAACAGCAAGGTGTAAGCCCTGCAGCTCTCTGGGTTGGGAGGAAGCCTTCACCCCAGTCACAGGAATTTTCAGCTCCTAGACAATGTGCAGTCTGATGAGTCACAGCAGGTTGAGGGAACCTCTGCTAGTAAGACTGAGAAGGAACCAGCACCTTCCCAGTGAGGACAGAAGCAGTAGAGCAGGAATGCTGCTGGCTGTGGGCACTTACAGGAGGATGGAGTTCTTGATTTCTGTTCCAGGATATAAGGGAGGAGTGAAGGAGGACTTGTAGTTAGTCCCCTACACTCCAGAACTAGGGGTGATTAAATAACAAGCTGCTATAAATTTAAAAAATAAATAAAATGAAGCAGAAAGAGAAGGCAAAGGAGACAGAATCCAACTATAGAAAACTTGAAGCAAAAAAAGCCCCTTCTACTCCAAACAGTAGCATCAAATAGTCAACTGCCCAAAGAGAATTGATAGAATTTTAAAAAGGCTTTAAAAAACAAAATGAAAAAGAGGATTTAAAAAAAAAAAAAAGAACAATCCAAGAAAAAACAAGATTATGAAAAAAAAAGTCAAGCAACTAGAAAAGAAGATCCAGAAATTTAAGGAAGAAAACGACTCACTGAAAATTAGATAGGAGAGGAAAACTGATAGTTCTGGAACTCTACTCTCATGAGGAATGAGTTAAAGTGAGAACAATATAGATAGATAGATAGATAGATAGATAGATAGATAGATAGATAGATAGATAGATAGATAGAGATAAAGGTATAAAGGTCTAAATTTGGATGTAAAAGTCTAAATGAAATTAGGAGGGTAAGGGGAAAGAGAAGGGATATTTATTTATTTGCTTTTTGGTGAGGCAATTGGGGTTAAGTGACTTGCCCAGGGTCACACAGCTAGGAAGTGTCTGAGACCAGATTTGAACCCAGGTCCTCCTGACTTCAGGGCTGGTGCTCTAACCACTGCACCACCTAGCTGCCCCAAGAGAAGGGATATTTAGAGGGAACTCTATATCATATGTGGGTTAAAGAGAGAATAATATATACATTTGGAAGGGAATACAAGTCTTCTAAATTAGTAAAGAAATAAGAGCATAAGGAAATAGTATAAGGAATGGTGGTGCAGAAGGGTGTGTAGATTAATAGGAATGGGATAAAGAGGGAAAAACATATTTTGAAGGATATAAAAAGGAAAAAGTGTGGGGGGAGACAAAGGAGGGATCCCTATGGGGAAAGGAGGTTAAGTAATAGGAGGGCAAAAGAAGTAAAACAGAGAAGTCAGAAGGGATAGCAAATAAGAGATACACACAAAATAAAATAAAGATCAAGAGTAGAATTTATTAGGATAAAAAAAAGCAGAAATAGTTCATCATCTCAGCAAAGTTAAAATAGATTTAATCAAAAGAGAAAAATAGGGAAACTATACTATATGTCAGCAACATTAATCAATATTGTTTTAGACTAAAATACTAGACAGTATAAGGTTGGAATATTACTGTGGTGTAAGAAATAATAAACAGGTAGAGTTAGAAAAATATGAAAACAATTGTACTTTTGAAGGATGTACTTTCAGAGAAACAAGATAGGCAAACATAGTGTAGTCTTACATTGATGCACATGAATGTATATATGTGTATGATTCTAGATATCTATGTATATCTATGCATATGTTTTTATATATGCCTTCATGGGCATATGTATATATGTATGTGCATATACATATATCTGCACTTAATTACTGCCTTCTTGGGGGAAGGTGGGGTAAAAAAAGAATAAAGTAAAAGTGTGTAGCAAAGAATAAAAGGAAACACAAGGAAGCAAAGAAAAGATGGACCGTTTTGAACACAATGTGTAGTATTTATTATATAGACTTTCTCAAAATGGAAATTTATTGCTTTATATTTTTAATCCTCTCATGTTCTGCTGTGCATGTAGCAATTTTTTCTTTCCCTATTTTGTACTTAAAATACATAAATTAATTTTTAAAATAAAGTTTGTACACTGGGGGGAAAAGGTAACAATAGCTTTCCATAGTCACACAGATCATCATGGTTTTAATTATATTCTTTTTCTGTGTAGTATGGTGGCAAGATCACCAAGTCTAGTCAAAATACTTGGACTCCATTCCTGGCACTGACATTTCTTGGGTGTGTGACTTTGTAAAAAGTAAGTTTTTGTTGGCCTGAACCTATGACTTCTTAAGGGTAGGGATCTCCTTGTGAGGATACTTCCATCACCAATACAGATTTACAGCTATTCCACAATTTATAATCTTTAAAAAATGCAAATAAATTCTTTTCTGATTTCTTATTTAGAAAATGAGCCCAGTAAAATTTTGTTGTTCCATCATTCCCCCCCCTAGTATTGTATCATCTCAGAATCTTAAATTCCTTGAAGGCAAGTATTGTTTATTTTCTGTCTTTGTACTTTGTACCCCAGTGTCTGGCATATAACAGATGCTTACAATATTGGTTGACTGATTGATTGATGTCCAGTTTGCTTAGCAAGACTCTTTTGCTTACCCTAATTCAGTGGCACTTTTTAAGAATGATGAAACCTAAAAAAATTAGATCACTATATATCCTTGACTTCATTTTCCTAATCTATATAAAAAGGAAGTTGAGCTAAATCATCTTAAACCTCTTCGGGTTCTAGATTTATTACTTTAAAAAATTAGTGGAAAAAATTTATCTGCTTTTTCATTGAATGCAAAATGTCATAACTCCAAACTGGCCAAAAGTATCTGTTGTATATTAAATTTTTAAAAACATTATGAATTCACAAAATATTATGTAAATAGTGCATAGATGGTTTGAACGTACTATCCTCTTTTCATAATTAATCAAGTAAAAATGGAATATTATTTATTCTAAGAATTTCAGAGAAATTTCAAAGAATTTAGACGATTTTGCCTTACCTATAAAAAGTGACTGTGATTGGATGAATTAGGTGACCACTTGTATATGCTGTGTTTTTAAGGGTATCAGTTTACAATTTCTCACAGGCAAAAATGGTATGGTATAAATTCAGGTTTTCATATTACCAGTGTTTCTTAATTTATAATATATTGCTACTCTAGAACCATCCTAAAATAAATTGAGCTGACTTTTAAAAAAACACAGCAAAGAATCAAAGGACAATGATGAAAGATGGAAAATGTGGCAACTGAAGAAAACAAGTTCAGGAGATGCTTTAACAAAGCTGATTTGATATCTTTGCAATATTTTAGATTTACTTTGAACCTAATAAAAAGTCTTTGAGTTCTGAATTAGCAATTTTATTCTCCCCTCATTATTAGTAATCTAGTTTAAACATATCCCATAACGCATCTGACACCATCTAAAGGCACTTACATACCTTGGGGAATCTCATATCCAGAGAGAAAAATGGGATATAAAGAAGTGGGATTCCTTTCATAAGCCTACATACCCAGGACCCCAGAACATTTTAGATGATTAAAATTTTATTTAAAAAAGACAAGAGATGTGAGAGGGGCAGCAATTTACACCAAGTTATTATGCCTGCCAACTAAATGTAGTGGGTGGCAGTGTGTCTTTCTAGATTATCTGTGAGGCAGATATGTTCAGTGAGAAGATCTGCCAAATACTGTTCTTATACTGCACCATAGTTCAGTAGAAATACCATAGGCCCTGAAATTATAGGACATGGGTTCAAATCCCAACATTGCTTTGTATTTATTTATTTATTAATTCATCATGTCATAACTTCTTTTTTTAAAACTTGGGCAAGTCATAACTGCTTTTTTAAAAACTTTTTTTTGGCATTTATTTAAAACTAAATACAAAATTTAAAAATAGAAAAAAAAGAGAGAGAAAGGAAAATTAAAACAAAACAGAACATTTTCAGGTGCCCAGATCAGAGAGGATTTAAAATATATAACAAAAAATTTCCATTTCTAGAAAGTATATAATGATAGATAACTGTATATTCATGATTGTCCATCTTTTCTTTGTTTCTTTGCAGATTATTCTTTTATTCTCTGCTGTGCACTTTTTACTTTATTCATTTTTTTCCCCTTTCATTCCTCCAATATCCCCCAAGCAGGCTATAGTTAAGCATATATATATGTGTGTATGTATACATACATATACATATACACACATATATACACACACATACACACACATACACACATATATGTATATACATGTGTATATATACCCACACATATATATATAGTTATGTGCACACATAGATCTACATGCATATATACACATGTATTAACAAATATATATACACATTTATACATAAGTAGACAATATATCTAAACCAATATTAACATGACTGATATATAATGTATATTTTCTCTTGATTGGATCATCAAATTTGATTTTGTTTGATATCAATGATTACTAGCCTTACTTTTATTTAATAAATTCTACTCCTGATCCTTGTATTAGCATTTGTGTCTATTTCTCATTTCCTAACCCTGCTAACTCTTCTACTTTAGTTCTATTCCTTAACTACCCTTGCTATTACTTAACCTCTCCCCACCCATGGATCCTTCCTTTATCCTCTCATACCTTCTTTTATCTCCCCTCTTTATCCCATTGCAAAAAATTTACACACCTTATCCCAATGCTGTAAATCTATACCTTTCTATACTCCACCTTATCATATTTCCTCCCCCCCCCTTATTTCTTTATAGAGTTTAGAAGGTACTATAACTTTTAATACATATACATATATAAATATAGGAAGGTGCTATAATTTTAATTTATATATATACAGTATATATGTATAGTATATGTACTATATGTAGTGTAGTATATAATGTGTATATATATATATATAACTATAGTTACATACATACATATACCTATATATGCACACATATATACATTCACACACACATATATAGTGTTCCCTAATTAACTTTTTCCCCACATGAGTATGTTTTCAGCTTTCCTCCCTCATCTAATGTCTCTGTATAAAAATCTGATTCTTCCTCTGTACCTCATTCAAATAGCATGATTATTTCTACCTTTCCCTAGATAGTTTTCTTTTAGAGTCAGATCAAACTCAGCTCTGTTCCAGTCTTTCTTTTGAATTACTCAATTACTGATGTCAATCTTAAACATATGGTTTATATTTCTATGTATAAAACAAAGAGTTTGTCCTTATTGAGTCCCTTGAAATTAATCTTTAATGCTGGCTCTTATATGTTAAATTTTCTATTGAATTCATTTTTGATTGAGACAAAATCCTGAAAATCTAAGATTTCATTGAATATCCATTTTGTTGTTGTTGTTATTGTTCAATATTATGTTTAATTTTCCTGAATATGTTTTTGGTCACAGGCCTAGGTATTTTGATTGTCAATATATGATATTCCAGGACCTGTGGTATTTTATTTTAGCTGCTGATAATTCCTGTACAATTCTAATTGTAGCTCTAGCATATTTGAGTTATTTTTTGTTTGCTTTCTCTTTGATTTGCAGGGTTCAAAATTTATCATTCCTATGTGTTTTCCTCATAGAATCTCTTTCAGATGGTGATTTGTGTTTTCTCACTTCAGGACAATTTTCTTTGATGACTTCTTATATTATTGCATTAAGATTCTTTTTTAGGTTATAGGTTTCAGGTAATTCAATTATTCCTAGGCTTTAGACTGTGACTTCCTCCTCTATAAAATGAAGGATGTGGAATGCATGATTCCCTAATGTTCCTTCTAATCACTAAATTTATGAGACACATATGTATATTTCATTTTCTGTTGAATTGTCTATCTACCTACCTATCTAAACTATGCAAGTTCTGATGCATCCTCATTCCTTTTCCCTATTCTTTTCAATCATTAAAGTATTGGGTTCCTGGAGCTTGAGTAGCTACACCTCCCTGTCAAGGTGCTTGAGTACTCCTGAGGTCTTGGCAATGACTGTCTAATGCTATTGGTTTGAGTCTCTCTTTTACCCAAGATCATCAGTTGTTAATCCATTTATTCAGCCAGCCTAAAGTAGTTTTATTAAACAGGTATTTACCAGTGTTATAATAAGAATGGGTGGTAGAAAACATCTTCCCAATACCTGTGACAAATTCTCAAAAGTATATATCCTGAAAATTCAAGTGAAAAAGTGGGCTCAAGTTTAAAAAAATGCCTGTGGCAAAGAAGTTAGGGACAGTTCCTGAGTGCTCGAAATTTTTTCTTCCGTTATGAGCAATCAAGAAGCATGATGAATTTGCTTCCATCTATCTTTGGCTATTAATGCAAACATTTGTCCCCAGCACATCTAGAGATGTTATTTATGACAGGCTCTGGACCTTTCCAAACATAAAGGTCCTCTGGTTAATGGAGGGGTGGTGGTGGATAATTAGACCTGGCCAAAGCTGAAGAAAAGGCTTCTCTTCACCTCCATGGGTTTGTGTCTAGAATTCTATACTCACTCCAATTTCTAGAACTGACTCCTTTCTTAACTTGCTGGATAATTGGTAGATCAAGGATGATTTTTCAAACTTTGTCTTAAAGTCTTTTGATTTGATTGATTGAGATATGTTCTCACCTGGTCAAGACATAAAATGGAGTAGGGTGATTTCAATTTTACTCATATAGTCTAAGTAAAATTCAGCTTTCATAGTGAATGTAATCTTAACTGTAAGAAATCATCAAATCATCTATTTAAAAAATGGTAATCATTATGCTTCCTTCCTAACAGCAGAAAGGCTTAGCCCCATAGGCAGAGATTTCCTCAAATCACTTAGCTTGCTAGAATGCCCATACAATGAAGATAGTTTTCTAAGAGATCCGAACATTATTTTTATGAACTTGAAGGCTATGCATTTTCTTCTTGGTATGATTAATTAGGTAGATGCAACCCCTGAAAATGTTTGCAGGGTAAGGTGTCTGATGTTCAAGAAATTTAAAGATATATGTAATGGATTGCATTAAGACTCATTAAGCATCAAGAATTAAGAAGCTTGAATGTCTCAACAATTCATTGCTAAATTCTCAATGTGAACATTTATACTTGGGAAATCGGCTAGTGCTACAAATCATGGCTTGATTTATCGTTTTGCTGATTGTCTAGACTTAAGCACTCGATGGAGAAAATGTTAATAATGCAGTTTAAATTTAAAAGTGTATTTTAAGTATTCTTTTTTCCCCAGAGAGCAGGTTGTTAAATATTTACCAGAACATTGCTACAGAGAGTTCAGAATCAGGAATAAAATAATGGGGGAAGTAGGGTCCAAATTTTCTGACTATTTGAAATATAAGAAAACATCAACAATAGCTACTTTTTAGGCAAATTGTTCAAATGTGGTTCTCATATCTTTTCACCCTTCAACTAGCCTTCCAAGTCCTACCTAAGGGATATGCTAATTATTTCAGTGGCCCTGGGGCATCTTTTCAACAAGGTAACTGGCCTCCAGTTCCTATCCTGGGGCTATGCTGATCAGTGAGAGCTCATTAAGTCGACCAGGCCTGCCTCTCCCTTCATCCCCCATCACCACCACCAATTTTCTGCCATGCTACTACCATACCATCCACCTCCTAACCCCGCTCCCTCACCCTTTATATCTGTTGCTTTGATTGCTTTATAGCAATCAAACTGAGCCTCTATTTACTTCTGCAAAGGGTGCCTTAATAAATGACTGTACTATGTCTCCCTTCACCAACCCTGAAACTTCATCTTCCTATATGTGTTGTCTCTCCTTATTAGAATGTAAGCTTTTGCAGTGGGTATGGACTCTCTCTCTTTTTTTTTAATTACCAGCACTTAGCACAATGCCTCATATATGGGTAAGTGCTAAAAAAAAAAAATGCTCTTAAAATTCATTCATGGGGGCAGCTAGGTGGCACAGTGGATAGAACACCAGCCCTGAAGTCAGGAGGACCTGAGTTCAAATTTGATCTCAAACACTTAAGACTTCCTGGCTGTGTGACCCTGGGCAAGTCACTTAACCCCAATTGCCTCAAAATATATATATATATATATATATATATAAGCTAAAATTCATTCATGTATACTCTTCCCTGGATCATTGTAATCACTTCTATGAATAACATATAAAGAAGGACACTAATAAGTTGAAACAATGGAAGATAATAAAGACAGTAAAAGGACTTGAGACTAAGCAATCTTAGAATCAATTAGTTTAAGAACTTGTGATATTTAGTCTAAAGAAGGGAACATGAACTTTGTCTTTAAATATCTAAAAAAAATATCAAGTAGAAGAGGATTGGACTGGTTCTGATTAGCTCCAGGGGGCAAGACTAGGATCATTAGGTCAAAGTTGTCAAGAGGAATAAGGAAGGAAAACCTTTGGAAAAATTAGCTCCATCTGAAAACAGAATGGGCTACCTGTGGAAAAAGTGAATTCTTCCACACTGGAGGTGTTCAATGCTAAATGACCCTTTGTTTCAGTTGTTATGGAGAGTATTTTTGATCCTGTACAAGTGGAACTAAGAGACCTCTTAGGTCATGTCCAAATCTTAGATTCTGCTAAAATGAAAAATTCATAGTTAGGCAACAAATGTGCTTGCCTTTTAATCTCATTCAAATTGCAGAAATCAGAGAGAAACCTCACACCTTACTCTGCCTAAAAGCAGAAGTTGATAATTCCAAAATGGTCCATTCCCTGACCCTCCCCTCTCACCAAAAAAGGCAGTCTGTGACCATCTAGTCAGAATGTTGCTTTTTATAAAAAGTTTGATTTTAAATCAGTTACACTTACCTTATGTGAGTATTTTCTCATTATAATACTTAAACCTAGTTTTGTGGTAAAGCCAGAAATCATTATGAGATCATAATTCACCATGATGTACAACCCCAAACCTTAGCCAGATTATAAAATGAGGTGACATTCCCTTCTCCTTCAACATGGATGTCAATCATTTCTCCCACCCCCCTCCCAAGGGTAACATTTAATCTGATGGTCTGCCAGACAGTTTATGAGATTTTGTATTTTTCTCTTTTTAAAAAAATTTGGAGCTGGTGAAACATGGGAAGTATATATTCATAAATGGAGTGAGATTGGCTGTAGATTATAAAGAAGCCACGTGAGAATCCAAAACAACAACAACAACAACAAACTGAATTAGAAGCAATAGAATCTGTGGCTAAATGGACATTTCAATAATAAAGACTTAGAACTTGAAGGAGACATATAGGAAGATTTTCTCTCCATGGCTGGATCTGCCATTGAATATACTCCATTGTTCTGCTAGGAATAAACAAGCTTGATGAGACAGTCATTCTATATAGACCTTGAAGAGTAGAATCACAGGGTCCCAGTCATAGATAGAGTACTGAAGCAGAAAAAATGGTTAAAGGATGAATTAACACCCAAGGTTCTGAGTTCCTTTATTCAATCAAACATTGACCTTGTGGGATAACATGAGGTCATAACTTTGGGGAGGACTGCTAGCTCCAGCACTTGCTATGCTTCCTAACTCTCAGTGGGAACAATTAATCACATACATGAACTGTGTTCCTGGAATTTCTGGGTTTGTGATGTGTTTATAGACTAGTTAAGGATTGCCTAGAATTGGGAGAAGCCTGAGGAGGAGTATAGCCCAAATAGTAGTGGTTTATTTAATTTTAATTTATTTTTGGGAGATTATTATTAAGAACTGTCAGTCTCAAATTAGATAATGAATTTAAAGTGTTTTGATAACTTTAAAACACTATATCAAGGTCAGTTGTTAGTATTTTTAGAATATTACCATTTTTTTAACTGAGGCAATTAGGGTTAGGTGACTTGCCCAGGGTCACTCAGCTAGGAAGTGTTAAGTGTCTGAGGTCAAATTTGAACTCAGGTCCTCCTGATTTCAGGGCTGGTGCTCTAGCCACTGTACCAAATAGCTGTCCCCAACATTACCATTCTTCCAGTCACACATATCCAGTTATTCTTAACTAATTCCTCCCTGTCACATACTTGTATTTAGTAAATGCCAAATTTTATCAAAAATATTTTTCACATTTGTCCCTTTCTTTCTACTCTGTTTAGGATCTCACCAACTCTTAGTTAGGCTATTGTAACAATCATCTAACAGGCCTGTCCCTGAGCTTCTACACTGTTCCCTTAATCCATTTTTCACATAATTGTCATATGACTTCATAAGGCATGGGTCTGACACCATCATTCTCTTACAAAAAATCTGTGGTTCTTCTTTATCTGACAAATAAATTATAATAACATTAATCCTACTAATTATATTAATAAATCACCATAATAAAAGTATTAATCACTAACCTTTATATAGTATCTTAAATTTGCAAAGTTTTATATATATTATCTATTTGATTTTCTCAACTATCCTGTTGAGATAGGTGCTATTATTATTTCCATTTAACAGAAGAGGAAATTGAGAGATAAGTTAAGTGACTTGGCTAGAATTACTTAAGTACTACTCTATCCACTATGCCACCTAGCTGCCTATATGAAATATAGCACTTATCTTCCAATCCATTAGGTTACCTCTAGAACCCTATGAGGAAAAAGCCACTTTGCACTGAGAACTTTAGCTGCTAATTCAGTGTGAGTTGGGAAAGTAAGATCAGAGCTTATTATCTGAGATAAATATTGGGTCCTTTGCATCAGCAGAAGCTTGGTGGAAGAATTCTCCACCAGGGACTTTAGTTATTAGATGACCTACTTTTCAAGATCTACCAGAAAAAAATTAACATTTTTCCTCTTTTGTTTTCGACTTTAATTGTATGGTTTATTTCCCATGTTTCCTAACAAATTTGACCAGTTATTTTGAAATAGTCTTTGGTAGTCTGAATAATTATGTTTCAAAACTTTCTGTATTATTGTACTCAATATAAGTATTGAGGCTAATACCTCTAAGGACTTTTGCATTCCTAAAAGCAGGGCCTACCATTTGCCTGGAGCAATGTCAAACTCTAAAAGAATTGAGGGCCATTAAACTGAACATAAGAAGCCTTGTAGGTAGCTAATTTTAAAAGGTAATATTAATTATGCTCCATCATATTTTTATTTATTTTGTTAAATATTTTCCAATAACATTTTAATCTTGTTCAGACCACTCAGAAGTACTGTGAGCCACATAAGGCCTAAAGGATCTATGCTT
>JAJPUD010024676.1:0-18440 GCA_023553655.1 Myrmecobius fasciatus
GCCCTGGATGGGCGCCCAGAATTCAGCTCCCTATGGGACTTGGGTGACAAGACAATGGCCCCCCCAATGGCACCAGGTGCCAGGGAGCGGAGCGATGGGAGAAGCTAAGGAGGTAGAAATGTGTGCGCCCTGAAAAGGGACGGTGATTTTGAGGGTGGGATGCTTCCGGACTGGGGGAGTAGGAAGGGGGCAGAGGGAGAGGGCAAGACTCCACCCACCATCACAAGATGCTGCCCACCACCAAGCCATCCCCCGGCCCTGGTCTCCTTGTCTTCCTTGCTCCAAACACCCAGAGCCGACGAGGGCAGCTGGGCAGACATGTGCATGTAACCCCATTCTCTTCCAGTCTGGGGCCATGGCAGGATGTGGAGGTGGGCCTTTCTTTGCTCAGTCTGGGGCGCCCCAGCCCCCCAACCCTCCTTACCCTCGGCGAGTTTTGAATCGGCCAAAGGAAGTCCTGTCAGAGACAGCCCTCAGAGGGGCTGGAGGAGGAGGAGGAGGGAGATGGCTGAGCGGGTGTGTGAGAAACAGGGGCGATGGAAATGCCCCCCAAGGCCCTCCAGTCACCACCACAGAGCAGAAGATCCCCTCGGTCCCCAGAGCAGCGGGGTCCGGCCTCAGGGAAGTCCCCAGAGGAGGCAGCAGACAAGGGCCACTAAATCCCGTCTTGTCTGAAAGAACAACGAAGGTTAAACTACTTAGAAGCTACAGGATTCATACACACTCACGACCCCCCTCCCCCCAAAACAACCCCAAACCACAGCACCCTTTTTCTAGCGGGCAAATAAGCGCCCACTGTCTCCTTGGAGCCCTGAGGGCAGGGGGAGCCTCCAGCACGGTTCAGCACCCCGGGCCTGGACAGCGCCTGCCCAGAGACTGGGAGGTGCCGGCCAGCCAGCCGGGCTGGGCTGCCAGAACCGTCCCTCCTGACTCAGTCCATCAAGGGCCTCCTTTCCTGAAAAGGACTAGTCTAACAAGAAGAAGATTAAAAAGGAAAATGGAGGAAAACCTGTCCTTAGGTCAGCTGCCAGGAGCGGTTCTTGGGGGGAAAGGAAGGAAAGGCCCGCCCTGTTCCCAGACTTAAGGGAAAATCCTCTTCCACACCAGAGGCCGAAGGACGCCCCGCCACAGGGCCCCCCAGCCCAGCAGGGGAGTGGGGCAGCTACGTCACTAAAACCCTCCATGAGTGCTCCCCCCCCAAAAAAGAAGCCCACCAGGCCCTGGGGGCCGGACTCTGGTCTGGACTCCCGAGACTGACCGGGGAGGCTGTGGCGGGAGAGGGCGGGGTGGCGAGCCCAGTGGCTACAAGACAAAATAGACAAGGTCAGAGCACGGCTGGAGCGCAGCGTGGCGGGCCCGACTCTGACCCAGGCGAACTGTGGCTGCTGGTTGTTTGACATCAGGTTTGAAAAATCATACGGCTTATCTAAATAGTTGTATTGCCCATATATCTGAATTAAAAATAGAAGGTGACCGTGTGGGTGGTCATTCTGCCGCAGGCGGGACCCCCGGGCGCCTCCCCGCCTGGGATGTGTCCGAGTCCGCACTCACACACTCACGGTATATATTAACATATATATATATTGCTCAGGTATATACGCTATTTACAGCATATATATATATATATATTTATATATCTATCAACATAAAACACAGGTATTTATAAGTGGGTCCATCCGGGGAACACGACGCGCTCTGAGGGTTGGGACCGATGGACACGCGGACTTGCGCCACGCGGGAGCTGGGGGAGGAACACGGGGGAAAGCCAAAGGGAAAGGGGAAAAGGGGGAGTGGGGGTTGACCCAGGCATCTGAGGGGCCACAGAGCCCTCGTTTCCCTGGCACCTGCCCCTCTGGGGACCAGCAAGGACTTGACGACTTTTGGTTATTTCAGTTTTGTGCAAAATCAAAGACGCTAATTTTTAGGGGCGCGGGGAAGATTCCGTGAGAAGACGAATCGAAATGAATCCCGACAGGCATCTCTGTGCCCTCGTCTTCCCCCCGCCATTCTCCTCTCCGTCCCCTGCAAACAGCAGCAGGTTCAGGAAGAGAATGGGGTATGGGGGGAGGTGGCTCCCTGGCCCCTCTCCTCAACCCCCTGGGAAAAAACTCATGGGGGAAAAAGGGTCTTCGCCATGTGTGAGAAACAGTGCAGCTTGGCTGACCTTGGCAAGAAGGGCGCAGGGGAAGGAGCCGGGGAGGCCGGGGGACCCTGCTGGAGGTTGGTGTGGGCTGCTTCCCCCCACTTCTGGATGGAAACCAGAGCAGAAAGTCCGCGTCCCTGAGGACGCATCTGCGACATGATGGTACACCTGAGAGGAGAGAGGGCTCGGGGGGACCCCGAGTCAGCCAAACCCACCTCCCCCACCTTCTCTTTGGTGTCCCCGGCCCTCCCCAGTCCCGGAGCACCCAGACAAGCCGAGCACGCTGACCCCGGCCTCGGGACATTTGGATGTGTGAGCTTGAGGGGGCTGGAAGGTGGACCGGAGAGAAGGGGGTGAGGGTCCTCCTAACCCCAGCCCTCACGAAAAGGGCTCCCCTCTCCCCACCCCCGCCATCAAATTAACTTCACTAAAACAGCCTGAGTGCAAAAAACACTTTAAATAAGAAACTAAAAGTTATTATTTTCTCTTTCTATTAAGGCTCATTAAAGTGGCCTCTGAGTTCAAGTAATTGCTTGATGAATGCCACGTGGTCTGGGCCAGGGAAGTGGGCAGGAGGTGGAGGGCCCAGGGACTGAGGGGCAGCTGATGGGTTACGGGGAGGCTTTTCCCCTTCCTCCGAGAGCTGGGGCGACAGCTGGGGGGAGGGGGAGGCAGGAGGGACAGGACCGGCCGCAGAGAGGCCCTCGGCCACCAGCGGGACCCGGGGACGGGAGCCTTATGCAGATAAGTTGCTGGCTGTTGCCTTGAGCCCAAGGGGTCTCGGAGACCCCCTCCCCCCAAGGGTGGACAAATGCTTTTTGGGGGAGGGGGCAGAGCCTGAGTGCCGCCGGGCCTCCAGCACTGCTCTTCTCGGGGTGCCATTGTCTTACAGGGGGAAGCCGCTCGAGGGGGAACCCCAGGAGGCAGGAAGCGAGGGTCCTTTGGGTGCTCTGGAGAAGGGGCAGGGCGGGCCGCCGGGTCCATAGTGGGAAGTTCTGGGAGCAGGCTGCGGGCCAGGCGACGGGCCAGCGAGCTCTGCCTCTCCCAAGCAGGGGAAGTCTCTGTGGTCAGACAGACAGAGGGGAGCGTGGACCATCCTCGAGGCCGTGGCTACTTAGTGTGAAGAAAGGCCCGTCTGGCGAGAGGCTACAGATGGCTCTGGGAGGCCCAAGGCTGCCGCGCCGGCACTCCTCAGTACCTTTGGCTGTGGGGCGGGGCAGGAGGAGATTTCTCGGAGGGTCTCGGTGAAGACCCTCAGCCTAGGCCACCCAGCAGCAGCAGAAGGCCAAAGGGAACGGGAGGGGAAAACTAAAAGCCCCCTGATGGAGGGTCCTGGTTAGCATCCCGGGCTCCTGCCCCTGGGGAGCTCAGAAGGAAGATGGGGTGAATCCAGGCAAAGCTGCGAGTGAGGACAACACCGTGCTTCCTTCTGGCCCTGGGAAGCCTGCTCCCACCTTCTGGCTAGCAGGGGATCCCCCGGACTCCGGCTCCTTCCAAAGACTGGGCAAGGCCGATGGGACACCCCCCCCCCCCAGCCCCAGCTGAACCCCCTTGGGAGTGATCGAATGGGGTCCAAGGAATGGGGGATGGGTGTATGAAAGGAGGAAACCAGAAGATCCGAGCCCGGGGCCCCCCCCAAGACCCCCCAAAACCAAGAACCGGGCTGGGCGAGAGCAACCCGAGGCAGGCCGAGCTGGTCTCACGCCAGCCTTGGGAAAGAGCGCCCCCCCTCCCTCATCTGACCACCGTCCCTGGCCGAGCCGTGACTTCCGCCTCTGCTGAGGTGAGCGGGACAGAGCCCCCATCCCGGGTGGCTTTGGGTCCCAGAGACGCCGGGAGGCCGCAGGCATCCACACAGACCCACACGGAAGCTTCTCTTCAGGCCGGCCCTCGGCCCTCGCGCTCACAGCCCCAGGCCGGCGGGCTCCTTGGGGCCCTTCCTTGCCGGCTCTGTCCGTGGTGGTCGCGAAGGACCATTTTCTGGTTTAAGAAATACTGTCAGAAGAATGCTGGGGGCTGAGGGCAGGGGGTGAAGGCGGGGAAGGGGAGCACAGGGAGGTGGGGGGGGGGAAGAAGGGGAGCTTCTAATGCTTCTCGGCTTGACTGACTTTCAAGGCATTGATGACGCCCTTGATGTTTTCTTCGGGTACCTGTGGGGGGCAGGGGAACAGTAAGTGCCTTGGGGTCCCCCCACGCTCCATCGCCCACCCAGCCGGTCAGAGACTCACCAATGCGTGGTCAAACTTAAAAGTACTGATGTAGTAGGCGGGGATGTCGGCGGCCGCCAAAGGCTCCGAGATCTGAGCGACGATCCCGCATTCGTCTAAGAACACAGAAGCCCCGTCTGAGCCTCCGCGGGCGGCTCGCCTTCCCAGGCCGATCCGGCCCCACCTCGGCCGCCCCCCAAGCAGGTCCCTGCTCCCGATACCCTTTGTGTGTCATGGGGTCCCAGGGGGCCAGGACCAGGGTCAGGTGCTTGAAAGTGCTGGGTAAAAGCTGTGTCTATGTCACCCTCACCATCATCTCCATCATCATCATCACCACTATCACCATCATCATCATCACCCTCACTAATCAATCATCATCATCATCATCCAGAGATGAGGAAGCAGACTGAGGTCTGGGAAGGCGCAGAGCCGTCCCTCTGTCCTGGGAAAGCCCTCCTGCCTTCCACAACCCTCTCTCCTCAAGGTCCAGCCCTTTGTTTATGATACCCATTTTACAGATGAGAACACCAGGGCTGGCCCGGCCCTCGGGCGCTGCTCACCAAAGCCGAGGGGCTGTCCTCCAATTCTCACCATCTTCCAGAGCTCTCCCGACGCGCTCGTGAACAACAGATTATTTGGGAACCTTAGAAAGGGACACGCAAGACCTCCGTTAGCCAAGATGGCCACCCATAAGGCCGGGACTTCTCCCCCAGACCCCTTCTCCATGACCCCCAGACTGCCTGCCTCCAAAGGAGAGGAGACAATGACTGTATACAGCCGGCGTCCATCTCTGCTTTCCTCAACGACCTCATTGCTTCAAACCTGCCTTTTTACGCCATCCAAACTCCAGCTGGCAGAGTTGGATGGCGGGGCTGGTGGCCAAGGTTAAGAGAGAAGCTCCTGGTCTCTCGCCTCCCCCACTGAGTGCCACAATGGAAGGGGACGAGGGGATGGAGTCCCCCGGCCTCTCGGACTCGGGCTCCTCTCTGCACGGTCACGAGCCTGGAGGTGAGAGCTCTGTGACCTTGAGCACCGCGGCAAGGATCCAGGAGGTCGGCTGGCCTTGGGCCCCTCCAGGGCCCAGGATCCGGGGCAGCTCTGAGCCAAGGGGCCGGGCCCGACAAATCCCCGAGGCTCCAGCCTGGGTTTCCCTGCTCTCTCCCAGCCCAGGATGCTCCCAGGGACCAAGATGCATGGTAGCGGCGGCCAAGGTCTCACCTCTGCTGGGTCTGCACATCCATCACCAAGGAGATGTAGCCCTCGATCAAGGAGAAGGAGAAGAAGCGGATGTGGCCGCAGTCCTCACTGCTGACCACGGCCTCCTTCACTCTGCGGACACAGGGGAGAGAAACTGAGCAACAGGGGCCAGCCCACCCAAGCCCCCTCCCCAAGATAAAAAGGTAAAGGCGTGAAAGTGACGGCGAGGGAACGAGACTCGGCTGGGCGTCTGGAACCCCCGGTTCTGGTCCAGACTGCAGTAAAGAATCATGTCCTGTCTCTGAGACTCGGTTTGCTTATCTGTAAAATGGGTCACTCTCCACAAGCCTCCTCTGGGAGGTTCTGGCCTTTTAGGACGTATGTTAATTTTAGGATCTCGCTTTTCAACATTTTGCCTGATGCTCTCCAGCTCACGGTCTTGGAAAGTTGTACTAGAGTGTGAGGTACACAGAGCCAGTGGTAAGACCTGAATCCAGCTCTTCCAGGCTTTTGGGGCCTCTCTATTCCCTACATAGCTTCCTCCCAAGAAACTAGCTTTTATTTTCTTACACTTAATATTCTGTGGACTACCTTAGAGGAATTAAAATAAAACTAAAAAAATATTATGCAACATCTATCATGCTACATAATGATACAATAACACATAAACATGAATATTTAATACACTTGTGCATATATTAATTGTATATTACATAATAATATAATGTATATTTAATGATCAATTTGTCACAGATTTCGGCCATTGTGTTGGTCCGTTCTAGGCTCTGGGAAATAATTTTTGGACCAACTCCAGTAAGAAAGGATTAAAGGGATGACCGCCTTCTGGTCCCACCTGGTTTGGATTTTTTCCCCCCTGCTAGATAATTTTATTTTGAGAACTTTTTGTATTATCATAATAATAATCCTAATTATCACCTTCATTAGGAAGAACTAGAATAGCCTCGTGGATAAAATCAGGAAAACCTGCCTGGCTTCAAGTCTGGATTGACACATAAAAGGGTCTACGGCTCCATGCAAATGTTCCCAGGATACTCTCAGCCCATTAAAAACGGGGGCTCGCTACAAAGATCCATAAGGATGCCTTAAGACTGCTTCTTGGCTTAGAAAACCACATGTGAACATTATGTTTTGTTCTGTTTTTATTTTGATAAATATCTCCCAATTACATTTTAGTATGGCTTAGGGTCACTTGGGGTTCACTCATTGGAGTAGAGAGGAGGTCTGACATCCCTGTCGAAGACTGTAAGTATTAAGTCAGATGCCGAGCTATACTGTGAAGGGCATTTCCTCACTTGGGAGATCCTTAAAGTGGTGAGACCAGTTTGGACCAAAAATCCAACCCACAGAACCCAACAAATCCCCCAAGTATTATCTTTTTTTCTAAATAGCATTTTATTTTTCCTGATCCATGTAAAGATAGTTTTCAACATTCATTTTTGCAAAAACTCTCTTCCACAATTTTCTCCCAACCTTTCTCCTCTCCCCCCCTCCAAGTAGCAAGCAATCTGATATAGGTTAAATATGTGCTATCCTTTTAGACATTTCCATATTTGTCATGTTGTCCAAGAAAAATCAGATGAAAAGGGGAAAAATTGAGAAAGAAAAAACCAAAAACAAGCAAAAAAAAGAAACAAAAAACAAAAAACAAAAGAAAACAAAAAAAAAGTGACTATATTATGCTGTGATCCACATTCAGTCTCCATGTCTCAGTAATTCAATAAGCCCTGGAAGTTCCAATAAACTTTGGATGGAAAAGGCAATCCATATTCAAAGAGAGAACTGTGGACGCTGAATTTGGATTGAAGCATACAATTTTCATCTTTTTTTCTTTTCTCGTGGTTTTTTCCCCTTTTGTTCTGATTTTTTTCCCCATACAGAAAAGTTAAAAATAGATGTTCAGGTATAATGGTATCAGGCTTTTTTTTTTTTTTTTGTTACTATGGGGAAGGAGAAATTGTAACTCAAAATCTTACAAAAATGAATGTTGAAAACCATCTCTATGTGTAATTGGAAAATGAACATACTATTAAATTATTAATATACAAAATCATATAGTATATCATTACATAATACCTAATTATATAGAAAATTAAATATACATGACATATATAAATAT
Organism: Myrmecobius fasciatus; assembly: GCA_023553655.1. Classification (NCBI taxonomy): domain Eukaryota; kingdom Metazoa; phylum Chordata; class Mammalia; order Dasyuromorphia; family Myrmecobiidae; genus Myrmecobius; species Myrmecobius fasciatus. The sequence continues at coordinate 7,685 of JAJPUD010024676.1, forward strand.
ATAAAATTAAAATTATACTATATAGTATAGTATACACTATACTATATGTAATACATAAAACTATACTAAAATACTATTAAATTATTAATATACAAAATAATATAGTATATCATTATTATATAATATATAATTGTATAGAAAATTAAATATATGATATATAAATATATAAAATTAAAATTATACTATATACTATAGTATATACTATATATACTATACTATGTTATATGTAATATATAAAACATACCATAAAACGATACTAAAATACTATTAAAATTATTAAAATAAAACAAAACAACAACAAAAAGAATGTCAGTGTGACAAGTAAAATCTCACAAAATTCACATTTTGCTCCAGGGGCTTAAATAGCCCCTGAAGCACCTACTATGTGCTAGCATTTATATGCACCAGCTGGAATTACTTTCCCTCTCCAGTTGACTTTCCAGGGGAGGGCCTGCCTGCCCAGGGCCACCCAGCTGCTAAGTGTCTGAGGCTGGATTTGAACCCAAGAAGATGATTCCTCTTGTGGACTCCCTGCCCAGCACCCGGTGCGCTTTGGCGCCCCCTGGCGGCACCAGTTAGCCCCCTTGTCCCTGATGGCAGCGGCTGTCCACCCCATCAGGGCGGGGCTTCCTGAGGGCAGGGGGCGGATCTCCCCCTTCCCAGCCTCAGAGGCCCCAGGGCAGGAACGTACCCATTGGAGTAAAACATGACGTCCATCAGGAGGGTGGCCACGGTGGGGAGCGTGTCGGGGTCCAGGCTGGTGACACAAAACATGTTACTGGGGCTGGAGAGAGGGTGAATGACGGGCCTCTGAACTGCAAGAGACAGAAAAGATCCCAAGGCTAATCCACAGCTGGCCGGACACCAAAGCCTCCGCCCCGAGGGTGGGCCAAGGGGCCCCGGGGCCCAGTCCCAAGGACGAGACTCTGTGGCCCGGGCCATGTCCCGGGCGAGGGGGGGAGGGGGAAGCCGGGCCCTCCTCGGCCCACCCCCTGCTCTTACCCATCTTGGGTTTCACGAAGCCATTGGTGACGCCCAGGTTGTCGGCCGCTACCGTCTCCCCGTTGACCACCCGAAGTATGGTGAACTCGGCCGCCAAGGTGTGTGTGACAAAGGGCAGGTCCCGCTCGCGCACCTGGGGAGGACAGGCAGTGGGGGATTTGGGGGCAGTTGGGATGCCCTTGTAAGATGGGGAGCCCCTCAGCTTCACAATCCTTTTCTGTGATTTCGGACACTAAAGGGCTCCTCCCTCCCGGGACTTAGCCCCAGAGCCCCCTGCGCCCAGAGGACTCTCCAGTGCCAGGCTGTGGGCAGAGGGAAGGGGGCTGGCAGCTTAAATGGGCCTGGACAAACTTTGCATCATTCCTATCCAAATTCTGTTCAGTAGACACGCCTGAGAATAAAATGTAAGCCAGGCTCCTGCTTTGCTTAAAGGGGGAGAAAGCAGAAAATGATCTCAAAGGGCCCAGAATCGTTTAGAAATCACAGAGCCTAGACCAGTGTAGACGTGGCCCGGATGGGCACCTTACCAAGATGAAGTCGGTCTGATAGGTGGAAAGCATGAAGACAGAGATGTTCTGGTCGGCCAGCGGGGCGATGACGGACTTGGCGATCTTGGTCACCCCGATGGGCTGGGAGCTGGAGAAGCTTCCCCCACCGGACACCACGTTCAAAGCCAGCCACGTCGCGTCGGCCACACTAAGTTGCTCCGAGGAGGGCAGCTCTGGAAGGAAGGTTGGATTGGACCATAAGCCTCGGGCAGCTGGTCCTGGGAGACGTGACCCTGTCCCAAGGCCGGTCTCCTGCCTCCTTAGTCTGTAGTTTCCCATGTCCTACTCCCCTGGTCCCCCTTGGTCACTCCCTTCCTTGATGGCGCAATCACCCAGGGGTTCAGAACCTTCCACATTCACCAGGGGGCATTTCTCTGCCTGGTCATAGTCTTGTCATTCCAGGTCCCTTCCTCCTCTCCTCGACCTCCATTTCCTCTCCCTAGACCATCTCCCATCCCTGGCTATTTCCCTAACTCCTTGACCTTTTAGTGAATTAATTCCAGTGGATGCTAGGCTCTCTGCTATCTTGGACGCCCTTGTCCCATCTGCCCATCACAAAGCCCAGCCGGGGATGGACTGCCACCATTTGTACCCTTTACTCCTACACGCATGCTCACTGGAGCTGGAGAAAGTCATGGGAAGTCTATTAGCAAGAGATTCAAGCTCCTGGAGCCTCCCTGTCTCTTCCCGCCTGCCTTATTTTCCCCATTCTCCACAAGGGCTATTCCAAACCTCCCCCCTCAAGCCTCCTGTGCTTTGCTTCAGGAAAAAAATAAAGAATCACATTGAAATATCGTTCTAAAGATTTAAGGTTTCCCAGAAAGCACCTCCCCTCCCGATACAATCTTTCACAGGAACTCTGCCCCAAGTTCCTTATTTGTTACTTCCCTCTCCTTCCTATGACTACTAATCCTCCTAGTAACCCCCAGCGCCAACCACCAGCCTTAATACAGTGCTTTTGGCACTTTCCAAACACCCCATTGATCTTCCCAACCTCTTTGGAAGATGGATGCCATTGTTATCCCCATTTTTACACACACTGAGGCAGTTTAAGTGACTTGCCCGGGATCACGGATCTCTAAGGGTCTGAGGTTGGATTTTAACTTGGGTTTCTGGTTTCCTCAATTCTAGGCCCCGAGCTCTGCCCGCTGTACCACCCAGTGCCTTCTCCTTATTCCTGTAAGACCGTAAGCCCCTTGAGGGCAGGCCCCGCTTCCTATCCTTGTCTTTTCACATCTTCCCCTAGAGCAGCCTCCGTCCCCCCGCCTCCCTGGCTTGCCTCCTCCAGAACATGGAAGTCAGGAAGCCAGGAGTTAACTCCGGAGCCAGGAGGAGCCATCCGAGTGTGTGTATTTTTAGGCAGCCCTTACATAAGTGGGTGACGGCTCCCAGGCTTTTCTCCCCTCGGGTTCAGCTGGGCAATGGCATTGCCAGCCCGCCTACGCCGTTTGAGTGTGGGGAGGGGGGGTGCTCGGAGGGGCGAGCCCAGGCCCGGGGAAGCAAAATCATTAAGATGGGCCGGCAGATGAGACAAGCAAGTCAAGTGGAGCTGAACTCTGGCCCTGGGGAGAATTCATGGCACCCAAAATAGAAACCCACTGTGGATTTATTCCAATGTTAAAGGGGCAGGCTAAGATGGCAGAGAGATGAAACCCCTCACTGTGCAGGACTCCCCATTGTGTAGGACCCCCCATTGTATAGGACCCCCTCAGTGTACAGGACTCCCTATTGTGTGGACCCCCACAGTGTACAAGAGTCCCCCATTGTGCAGGACTCCCCACTGTGTGGACCCCCAGTGTGCAGGACCTCCCAGTACCTCAGAAGTCCACTCGCACTTTCAGTATCTCCTAGGGCCCCCCAACCCAAAGCTAGGGAAGGCAGCTTTTCTTGCCCTGGGTTCCCTGCCAGGGAACATGATACCATCCAGATTTGTGCAGTCTTGGCCCCTATTCTTTAACTTTTAGTGCTAGCAAATTGCCCCCTCACAAAACCAATACAAGGTTGGGCCCATGGTGGCTCTGGGAGTCCGGGCAGGTGTCAGAAAGGAGGTCCAGTAAGAGTTAAAACATGTCAGAGCCACAAGGGATTTGTCTGTTTTAAACACTTTATAAAAGTGTTTTTTAAAAAATCTATGATTTCAAAAACAAAAACAAAAAAACCACCATTTCATAGGATCACAAAACTGGAAGGGCAATAATCTCATTTTACAAACAAGGAAACTGAGTCTTAGTAATTCAGCAGGATTCCTATCCCCCTGTGCACAGGCCAGTTTTTGGGACAAAGCCCAGAGCTGGGGGCAACAGAGCCAGACCCCACCCCCTTGGGGTCCTCATTTTACAGATGGGGAAACTGAGGCACAGAGAAAGGGACTGCAGGGCGGGCATAATCTCATTCAGCCGGCTGGCAGTGCCCCATGCCCACTCTGCCCTGGGGTCCTGGGAGCTGGAAGATAAGGGAACCTTCTGACTTGCGGCTATTTTGGGTCTTCTTAAATGGGCTGCTGAGGCTTTCTGTCTCCAAGTCAGGTGCTTCCTACCTAGGCCCTGCCAAGGACAGTCAAAGGGAGCAGGGGCAGAGCACACGCTTCTTGGAGGGGGAAATCTTACCTATTCAAAGGCTGAAAGGGCTTATTTTTGTCACATCCCATCCCCAGCCCTAAACACAGCCACTGGGGCCGGCCGAGGGCCCGTGACTGGGAGGTCGGGGTCCCAGCTACTTCCCACTGGTTGGGGTGCTCTGACTTAGCTCACCTCCAGGAAGCCTGCCTTGGTTTTCCACCTCACTCTTTAAGTCTTTTCTCCATTCCCCCCGTGAAACGGACCCTTCAGGCAACTTCTTTAATATATTCTCTGTCTGTCTGTCCCCCCCCCTCCCCCCAGCATCTTTCCAGTTCAGACTTCTCCAAGGCTGGCCATCTTTTCTATTATAATCAGGGATGTCAGCTCATTGAAGGATCAGCAGAAACGGAAAAACAAGCCCAGTGAACTTCCTGCCTTTGCCAGGGGCCACAACCAAGGCAGGCCAGGAGAACAGGGTGGAAGGGGGGGGAGAGACACAGAATCCTGCATCTCCTTCTGGATAAGGGAGGACCTTTAGCCCTGGCTGACCCGAGGATCCCCATGAAGAGATTTAAGATTATATTCAATCTGCAGACTGTCAAAAGGCAAAATGCTTGAATGACAAGGACCAGCCGATGGAACTACCCCATCGTTTCCTATGGAACTACTTTGTTCACAGAGGTCGCAGTCCCTTCAAGCCAAAATATTCTGTACTTTAATGATCACTTAGCCTAACATGCTCCATTTACAAATGAGGAAACTGAGGCAGACAGCAGCTAAATGGCCTGTCCAGGCTGACCACTAAATTTCTGTGGCTATTATACCCCTAGCTGTCTGAGGCAAGAGTTCTTAATGTCTTGGAGGTCATGGATCCCCATCTCCTTGGCAGTCTGGTGAAATCTATGGACCCCTTTGCAGAGTAAGGCCACAAAATGAAATATACAGATTGTAAAGGCAGCCTATTCTATTGAGAAAATTATTGATGTATTGGGAAAAAAATAAACAAACAACCACCACCTAACAAATAAATTCACTAACTCCAGGCGAGGGAACGCTGATAGACTGGAATATGATGGCACCATAAAAATGATGATTATGAAAACTTCTGAAAACTTGGGAAGTTTTGTTTGAACAGATGCAAGATGCGCTAAGCAGAACCAGGAGGATAATTAACGTCACTGAACATGTAGAAGCCACTGGAGGTGCAGTGGCTTACAGCATTGGACTTGGAGCCAGAAGAACAAAATTCAAATCCTGCCTTGGACCCTTACTAGCTGTGTGACCCAAGCCATTTAAGGGCTGTTTGCCTCAGTTTCCTCAGCTGTAAAATGGAGATGATAATACAATCTCCCCACAGGGCTGCTTGAGGATAAAACGAGTTCATTTACAAAAAAATGTTAGTTATTGTTATTATTATTAAAGGCAAAATAGCCCCAAGAGACTTCTAAATTCTGATCAATCAGCTAGGGGGTACAGTAGATAGAGAACCAGCCCTGAAGTCAGGAGGACCTGAGTTCAAATCTGGCCTCACACACTTCCTAGCTGTGTGACCCTGGGCAAGTCGTTTAACTCCAATTGCCTCAGCAAAATAAATAAATGAATGAACAAACAAATAAATTAATTAATTAAGGTCAATCTATATGGAATCTGACTGCATCATGACCCAGAGGGTGCACCCGAATTCAAATCCTGACTCTTCTCCTTACTAAGTAACTCACTTCCCTCTGCCTGGGTCTGTTTCCTCATCCATAAAATGAGCCGGACCATAGATTTCCTATGAAGTCTAGGTCAGGTTTTGTACCTTTAGAGGCTTAACCCTCCAGCAAGACAATGACTCCAGGTGATCCAGGTGATCTGCTTGTGGGGCGATGGATGCTAAAGACGCAATTAAAACCACTTAGAGAGATCACCTGAGTCGGCTAGGTCACTGATTCAAAGAATGTTCCGCCTGATTTCTCTCTGGCATTTATGAGCTCAGGGCCAGCCGCCCGGGGAGCCATCCACCATTTTCTCCGGGTCAGGAATTTCTGAACTCTTTGAGTGGGCAGGGGATGGGATTCCAGTTACAGGTGGTCTTGGGGGGTAAAGGCAGCTTTGTGGGGGGAGGGCACGGCAGGAACACATTTCTCCTGAGCTACTGGCCCAACACACAGACAGACAGATAGACACCCCCCTGAGCTTCCTTTCCCCTCCAGCTCTGGTCACTTCTCCAAATGCACAGAAAATCCTGGAGGGGATGCTCAGGCCATCTTATTTGGTGTCCCAGGGTGGAAATGGAGAGAGATCTACACTGGCATCAGTAAGGACTGGACTTAATCCTATTCCGGGCACCTGCTGGTCCAGCCCTGCCCTTCTCGGTGCCCACAGGACACAGTGAATTGCATTTGGGACCGAGGGATGGCCAGTAGGGAAATTCTCGGCTTAGCGTGGCGTCAGCATTAGGAAAGGCTCAATAAACACTTGGTGATTAATTTTAGCTCAGTTAGGGTAAGATGGTCTGCAGAAGACATAGTGATTCTATGCAACGATTTCTGGGGAGCCGTCCCAAAATAGAAAACTCTCCGGGACTTCTTAGATGAAGGTCCAGATATTCGTGAAAGAGAAATTGTGGCAGCAGAGTCAAATCTCATTAATTGGGAACTGGTCAACCTGAAGAAAAGCTTATGTAATTTTGGCTCATGAAGTTAATCTGTTGAAGCAAGGGTCCAGTGAAAGGGATTATTTTAGTTTTATGGGGGGAAGGGGAGGGGCCCCAAAATAGGATTTGCAAGTTCTTTTAGAAGTACCATTAAAAGTTCATCCTTAAACAAATCTTATCGATTCATTAAAACAGGTTTTCTAAGAGTATCAATTGGATAACACAAGTAAATTATATAAAAGCAAGGGACAAGAACGTTTAAATCGGAACTAATCTGATCTTAATTGTGGAAATATCTATAGAAGAATTGCACATGCTTAATATACAGTGGATTACTTCCATCTAGGGGAGGGAGGGGGGAAAGGGAGGGAGAAAAACTTGAAACACAAGGTTTTGCAAGGATGAATGTTGAAAACTATCTTTGCTTGTATTTGGAAAAAACAAACAAACAAAAAAACTATTATTTAAACAAAAAAGTTAATCCGATCTTTTGCTAATTTGAAGCCACCATATCTACTCTTTTCTCCCAAATTGACTGAGGGTGAGATGAAGGGCTGTGTGAGACAAGATTTCATTGATCTAGACCTAACTCATGTTGGGGAAACACCCATAATGTAGATCCCAACTACTTGGCAAGGCCAAAAACAGTTGCCCAGGGCACTGAGATTGGGTCAGTGAGCCAAGAGGTGCCCAAGGTGGTCCTTGAACTCAGATCTTCTTGGATCCCACCAAGAACAAAAGCCTTGAAATAATTGAGTGTATGTTAAATGGTATCTATGTTGGGGACCTGAAGGAGGGAATGGGAGGTTGGAATAGCCCTTCTCCAATAAAAGGACAGCCAGGGAAACTGTCGCACAAACCAAAAAAAAAAAAAAAAAAAAAAAAAATCCTGAAATAATTTAAAAAATAAAAAAATCAGTACATCTAAATATCTATGATATCTATTTATCCATAGATTCATCCATCCATCTTATGCACATTTTATACTTATTATTTTCAAAAGATACTGACAGCTGATTTTTTGGAAGAGTATATATAATCCCTGTTTATAGATTACAGAACACATGGAACAGTCTGAAAATGTTGGATCTCTAAGATTCCTTCCAGCTCTGACATCCCATGACACCGTGAGTGTCTTTTTAAATAAGTGGGGCCAGAGACAGAGATCCTGTCCCTTTAAATTTCTTCTTTATTTTTTAAGGAAAAAAAAAGATTTTTTGCAAATTACTTCCAGCAAAGACATGAATTAATGAATTAAAAGCATTATTACTTTCCCCTCAAGTACTAAGGATAGGATAGGAAAACAAGCAGGTTCCAGCTCAAGGAGAGATGGTGGACCTAAATGGTAAGGAGGAGACCCCCCAAAATCCTCAGGATGCAGCAGCATGGGATGTGATGGGTACATCCTGTCATTAGGAAGGGGCTAGGGGTGTTATGAATTGGAGGAGATTCTAGGTGCCTTCTGGCAGGGATGGGGAGGGGGTCCAGGAGAAAAAAAAGGGAAGAAGCATTGGTGGGAAGGTTAGGGGTGAGTTCTGGAGTAGGGGGAGAGGAAGAAGTTGGGCCCTCTTAGGAGCCTGTTCTAAAGGAAGCCTCTAGGAATGAAGTGTTCTGTATATTTGCTTATATACTGGACAATGCACACAGGTTCAGTAGCTGGGCCTACTATGGCTAAAGAATACCCCTGGTTTGGCCACATGACACAAGATAGCCACTTAGGTTTAAAAATAAAAAATTTAAAAATGGATGTTTATTTAGGTAATAGGACATAAACTCATCACTGATACTTTTTACAAGTTGTCCCTAGTTAGAGCAAGTGTGAAAAAAGAAAATTTCCTAACCACTATTAGCCATTCACTTAACAACTCTACATATTGCATGTTTACCATTCTCCCACCTAAGGGCTGCCCATCCTTCCAGCCATAGAAAAGACAGTGGTTAATTGCTTGGTTAACAGCTTTCTCAGTCACTCACCACCCAGGGTCCCAAGGACCAAGCCACAGAAGTCTGGCCCTTAGTGGTCAGGAGTATCGGGCCCATTGGGAAGTGCCAATCAAGACCAGGAGATATCAGTACCAGTTCCTCTGACATCACAAGAATGTGCAGAGCACTCTGTTCACAGCCACAAAACGAAGTGACGGCTAACCCATGTTTGAGAGCTGTGGGATGGGTCACTGGCCTTCAGATAAAGCCAGCAAGGTCATGGCCACTGGGGGAAGGGGATTAGAAACTAGTTGATTGCATATTTTCAATTCAACTTGGCAAATGTAGCAGACACATCACCAAAAAAGAGTAAGATGGATGATATCTTGATACACAGGAGATGCATGGTTCCCATATGGGAGTGATTTCAAAAACAGCAAAAAATATGCAATCAACTAGTTAAAGTAAAGGTAAATATTAGAACAAAAGAGTTGCAGAATAGAAATTAATGTTACTGGTAGAATGTGCATCACAAAACTGTGAAGAGCTATGCAGTGGAATAAGATGAAGAGAAGAAACTGGAAGGAGGACAAAAAGCAGATGGAAATGGAAACAGATCACCACTTCCAGGACAAACTATTTTCATAATTGATGGCAATGGGACCATTAACCTCTAGGCTCAATATCCTAGACCCTGAAGTGTAATATGAGGAAGTAGAAATGGCATGGAGTCAGATGAGGTACAGACAGAGGTAAAAATTCTAAAGCAATGAAACCTCAATTTTTAATATATTTGGGAAAGAGGATGATATCATACATCATATTTTAATAATAATTATTGGATGGTTTTACTACCTCCCCCCAAAAAAGATCGAGAGAACATCTACTCTCTCATCTTCATGAAACCTTTGTGAGAAAGCTTTAAATAGAGCTCACTGCTGAAAATGAGGTGGGAAAACAAACTCTAGAGCAGACCACCTCTTTATTGCCATACAATTGCCTGTAAGACATCAAGAACGCCAGAGTGTGTGCTGGGAAGATAAAATGAGATAAGAAGCACAAAGCTTGTCAGCTATTATTACTACTATTATTGTTGCTGTTATTAAGTTCCAGAGTAGTCCCTTTGTTAATTATTTCCCATTTAGATGGCTTGTTTTGTGTATATTTGTTTGCAGGCTGTTTTTCTGTTAGACCGAGTGCTCCCTGAGGGCAGGAGGTCTGTTTCTTGGTATCCCCAGAGCTCTCCACAAAATTGGATACAGAGGCTAATTGATGCTAGCTGACTGGCTTTTGGTTAGTGTTTCTACAATTTATCTATTATACAGATATATTATTATATATTATATTATATATATATATCATTACATATTGTATCTCATAATATATAATACACGAAATATTGTTATATATTATATAGAACACTGACAATGAAACGAGTACTTTGAGGCTAATAACTGGGTGTCCATGTACTACTATATCAAAGAAGCAGAGGGGAGTTTAAGGAGACTGAGAGCAAGCACCAGGTTCACACCTGTATTCCCTGGGATGGGGAGGTCCGAGTGAAGCTAGATGGCTTAAGAGCAGGAGTTCTGAGCTCAGTGAGTTAACTAAGACAGTTAGTTAGTCAGCCAAGCTAGTTCTAGAGCCAAGTGCTTCTGATTTTCATACCTCTAGAAAATAAGTGCTTATCATTCCCATTTTGCAGATAAGGAAACTGAGGCAGAATGTGGTTAAGTGACTTGCCCTGGGGTCTCACAGCTGGTACGTGTCTGAGGCTGAATCTGAACTTGGGTTTTGCTGATTTGGGGCTGAGGCGGTCACCATGACCACCTGCCTCGTGGGCTCCGTTTTCTCCTTGGACCGTCCACTTTCTGTCCAAAGGGTAAAGGGAAGCCCTAGAGCTGAGGTGGGTGGGATGGAAAGGACAGAAGGGAGCCATCATCTTTTAATGTTTGAAGAACAAAAGTTTCATACAAACTGGCTCGCATTGAGTTTGTCCACCTCATTTACTGTACATTTGTATGACTGAGGCACAGTGTGTACAGCGGGCAGAAGAGCAGAAAATCCAGGTTTTCTAGCTGGACGGG
>JAJPUD010024677.1:0-18438 GCA_023553655.1 Myrmecobius fasciatus
TAGATATGTATACATGTATTGTATTTGTCATATAATTTATCCTATTTAGCATGTATTAGATTACCTGTCATCTAGGGGTGGGGGTGGGGGGAAGGAGGTTAAAAGCTTGGGAAAAAAAGTTTTTGCAAAGGTCAATGTAGAAAAATCACTCATATGTTTTGTAAATAAAAAGCTTTATAAAAAAAGAAATCAACTTTTAAAATTATTTAACATCTTTGAAAAGGTTGAATGACACAATATAAACTATATAAATCATCAGTGATGAGGTTGAGGTCCACCATCAAGTGATGAGTTTAGGTACCAAATGATGAAGTTCAGTAGCAAATTGTAGTTTGAAATACAAAAAGTGATCTCAAGGCACATTTGAAAAATTCATAATGACTTCTTCCTTTATTTATGAAAAAATATTATGAACAAAATGAAGAGGTAAAATAGATATGACCAGTGTTAAATATGAAATAGATTTGACAGAAAATATAGTTATCAAGGGAAGGGGTTTATTCAATTTACAAGGGAAAAAATAAGTTCTCTAGTGAAACTTACAATTAACCAAGATCAATGGAATATGCCATGAAGTAGAAGTACACCATTGACTGGCAGACTAGATCCATAAAGGAGTTTAGTTAAAAGAGTTAGTTAGCAAGACTATACGATGATCAATTTTGATGGATATGGTTCTCTTCAACAAAGAAATGATTCAAGCCAGTTCCAATTGTTCAGTGATGAAGAAAGTCATATACACCCAGAAAGAGGCCTGTGGAATCTGAGTGCAGACCACAACATAGCATTTTTACACTTTCTGTTGATGTTTGCTTGCATTTTGTTTTCCTTCTCAAGTTTTTTTTTTTTTTTTCTTTATCGATCCAATTCTTCTTGTGCAGTAAGATAACTGTATAAATGTATATACATATATTGGATTTATCATATATTTTAACATATTTAACATGTATTGGACTACCTGCTATCTAGGGGAGGGAGTGGGGGGAAGAAGGGAAAATTTGGAAGAGAAAGTTTTGCAAGGGTCAGTGTTGAAAAATTACCCGTGCATATTTTTTTTCTTGATTAAAGTTTTTTATTTGCAAAATATATGCATGGGTAATTCTTCAACACTGACCCTTACAAAGCTTTCTGTTACAAATTTTCCCCCTAGTCCCCACCCCTCTCCTAGATAGCAGGAAATCCACTACATGTTAATTATGTTAAAACACTTGACAAATCATGAAAATGTTATGTTGTCCACATTTCATATTCCTCTCTCTGGGTGTATATGGCTTTCTTCACTGAACGAACATTTGGAACTGGTTTGAAACATTTCATTGTTGAAGAAAGCCATGTCCATCAGAACTGATCATCATATAGTACTGTTGTTGCTGTATATAATGATCTCCTGGTTCTGCTCACTTCACTCAGCATCAGTTCATGCAACTCTTTCCAGGACTCTCTAAAATCATCCTGCTGCTCATTTCTTACAGAACAATAATATTCCATAACATTCATATACCATAATTTATTCAGCCATTCTCCAATTGATGGACATCCATTCAGTTTCCAGTTTCTAGCCACTACAAAAAGGGCTGCCACAAATATTCTTGCACATGTGGGGCCCTTTCCTTCCTTTAAAATCTCTTTGGGATATAAGCCAGGATATATTCCTTTACAAACACTATAAGCCCAATAGAAATACTCATGCATATGTTTTCTAAATCAAAAGCTTTAATAAAGTATTTTTTAAAAAAGAGTTAGCTATAATAAGGAAAAAAGTCACTGAGACATGGGGGAGGGGATGAGAAAAAGAACACCATGAAACTTAATGCTGTAGTAGGCTATTCCCAATAGGGATTCAGCAAAGATGGTATAGATCATGGAAAATTTATAGTAAAAATTTGATCTCAGCAGTTTGACTTAATAAATTGACTTTCTGATTCGATATAGTAAGGTGGAGTTTCCCAAGACCTCTTGCTGTGTGGTACTATAAGGTTCAGCTTATCCCCATCAGTACCTTTCCCTGCTTGCTCAAAAAGCATTATAATCTTATCAATATGTCACACTTTCTCTTTTCACCTAGTTACCCAGGACTTTATCAATTAGCATCTCTGTATATTACCAGAAAAGCCCAGCAGCAAGCAATAGAGAGAGAAATTCCATTTAAAATAACTGTAAACACTACAAAATACTTGGGCATCTACCTGCCAAGACAAAGCCAGGAACTACATGAATATTATTTTAAAACACTTTTCACACAATAAAGTCAGATTTCAACAGTTGGGGAAATATCTCTTGTTCATATATAGTCTGAGCCAATATAATAAAAATGACAATTCTGCCTAAGCTAATTTACTTATTCTGTGTCATAAGATCAAAATATCAAAAACTTATTTACCAGAGCTAAAGAAATGCAACTGGAAGAATAAAAGATCAATAATGTCAAGGGGAGAAATAATATTAGGGGAGAAATACAAAAGAAGGTTGCCTACCCATACCAGATCTAAAAATTTATTATAAAATTGTAATCATCAAAATTATCTGATACTGGCTAAAAATAGAATGATGTGTCAATGGAATAGATTGGGTACATAACGCATGGTAGTAAATGACCATAGTTTGATAAACCTAAAGACCACACCCTCTGTGATGGGGAACTTACTATTTGAAAAAAAAAAAAAACTTCTGGGCAAACTTAAAAACAATATAGCACAAGGTAGGTATAGACCAATATCTTATACCATATACATAGATAAGGTCAAACTAGTATATAATTTAGACATAAAGGGTGAGAGCAATAAACAAATTAGGTAAGCAAGGAATGACCTCCTTATCAGTTGAAGAATTCATAACCAAACAAGAGATAAAGAACAGTAAGAAATATAAAACAGATAATTTTGATTATGTTATACTAAAAGGGTTTTGCACCAGCAATATCAATTCAACCAGGATTAGAAGGAAAGAAGAAAGCTGGGAAGCAATTTTTACAGCAAGTATCTCTGATAAAGACCTTATTTTTCAAGTGCAAAGAAAGTGAATCAAATTCATAAGAAGACAAGCCATTTTGTAATTGATAAATGGTCAAAGGAAATATACAGGAAGTTTTCAGATGAAGTCACAGCTTTTGATAATAACATAAACAAGTGCTCCAAATCACTTTTGCTTAAAGAAATGCAAATTAAAATAACTTTGAGATACTATTACATGTATATCAGATTGCATAATATGACAAAAAAAACAAAATGATAAATGTAGGAGCAAGTGTGGAAAAATTAGGATATGTATGTACTATTGGTAGAATTATGAACTGTTACAAATATTCTGAAGAACAATTTGGAGCCACACTCAAAGGATAACAATACTATGTATATCCTTTTATCTGGAAGTACCACTAATAGTCTTTATTCCCAAGAGATAATAAAAAGTTAGGGAAGGCTGACATGTGAAAAATATTTATTGTAGCTCTTTTTATAGTGGCAAAAAAAAGGAAATTAAGGGAATGGCCATCCATTGGGGAATAGATGTGTAAATTGCAGTACATGAATGTAATTGAATACTATTGTGAAATGATGACTGGGCAATTTAAAAAAAAAATCTGGAAAGACTTGAAGTGAATAAAATAAACAGAACCAGGAAAACATTGTACACAGTATCAGCAACATTGTGTAATGATCAAATATTAATGACTTACCCTTTCTCAGAAATAAAATGTTCCAAGACAATTACAAAGGGCTCATAATAGAAAATGTTGTCTACATCAATATATAAGAACTGAAAAGATCTGAATGCAGATCAAAACATGCCATTTTCACTTTATTTTTTTCATGTTTTATTTTCCCTTTTGATCTGTTTCTTTGTTCATAACTATTACTAATATGGGATTTTGTTTTACATAATTGCACATGTATAGCCCATATCAACTTACTGTTTTAAGAATAGAAGAGGGAAAGGAGGGAGAAAAACTTGGAACTCAAAATTGCCTTGTAAATTGTAAAAGTTTGTCTACATTGTCTTTTCATATAATTGGGGAAAAGATAAAATACCATTTTAAAAAAAAACAAAGAAAAAAGACTCTTAACACTGGACTTGGAATCCTATTTCAGAGTCTGGTCCTGGTGGGGAGAGAGGAAAAGAAAACAACATATGTTACTCTGGAGTAGCAGTCTGGTCTGCAAAAAGTGGCAATGAATATCTATCTGCATTTTGACTAGCAAGAGCCCCCTTTTGTCATTTTGAGGGGTAATGAAATAAGGGGAGAACAAGATATAGACCTGTTATCTCATGAATATATTAATACATTATCTCTCTCTGGGAACATATAACATGGTACAAAAATCAGGAATGAATGGTTTCAAAAGTTTATTTCACAACTGGGCTCTCTTTTACCATCAATATTAAAACTTCTATGATTTGAATATAGAGGATCATATTTAGAAGCCTTCCAAGAGCATATTGGGGACCACAATAAAAGCTGTTGTCCCCAGTATAGCAAGACACCCTTAGAGCCTGTGAGATATTCTTGACATGCCTTTGACATCCATTATTTCTGGGATATCAATTGTGCAGCCTCCTCACTTTTTTGCTTTGATTGGCATCACAACTCTTCCAAGGGGAACCTTCCCTTGCCAACCATGAGCATACTTTATCTAAAAATTTATAAGAGAAGAGGAATAATTTCCTCTAATCTTTCTGGGCTACAGTGTTTCAGGAAACTTGCTACTATAGAAATGCCTAGGCAAGAGAAAATACAGGACAGCCAAGATAATTTGATTTTAAGAGTGTTTATTAGCTGGCCAGCAACTGAACCCCACCAGTGTAAGACTAGGGGGTCAGTCCCGAGTAGTTTCAAGGACATGTATTTATGGGAGAAAATCACAAGAATGTTTAGAAACATTTATCACACTAAAAGTTCCTTTCCCAGGCAGGCAGCAAAGGTTAACAGGGAGGCAGCATTTCTTTAAATTCTACATTTGTGAAGTAGTCAAGGTCTTTGGTTATAGATAAGGATAAGGCAGTACATCTGGAGGCTGTATGAACCAGTGGTTGGAAACAGAAAATATCAGCTGCATGGGGGAGTAAAAAGCTGACAATACAGTTCTAACTTCAGAAAGAGTTTACACAGAGATAACATTCTCACAGTCTCATGAGTGCCCAAGCAGTTTAAGGGATGGCATCCATTTTACTCACAGTGTCCATTTCACTATATTTTCTCATATAAGTTCCTGCCTATTATAGATTTTTTGAAAGTCAAAATAAGGGATCTTAGAAATCATCTAGTTCAACCCTTACTTGAATAATAGAAATCTTTAAAGTATTCTCAACCAGTCTATTGGATGACCTGCTGCAGTGAGATAGAGAAGAAGCTCTTATTTCCTCCTGACCAAGTTGATGTATTTTTAAAAAGCATTGTTAGGAAAATTTCTTGTTTCCTTCCCTTTGCTTATAGCCATAGTTGACCCAAACCCTATATCTTTAAATTCTATCTAATTCTTCTTGCTTTTTTCTCTGAGTTCCAAATAACTCAAATCTAATCACTGTTTTTCCACAAATGTATTTGAGATAGTTGGAATCAATGATCCTCTTCTTTGGTGTCTTTTCTTCTTTTTAAGCTAAGTATCTCCAGTATTGTCCATTGATTCTCACAAGGAATTCTCCTATTCTTTATCCATTCTGGTAGCACTTTAACATTTGCACACCCATTTGTCAATGTTCCCTTCAGAAAACTGTTGTCCCAAAGAACCCACATGTGCAAAAATGTTTGTAGCAGCCATTTTTTGTAGTGGCAAGGAGCTAAAAACTGAGTGGATGCGCATCCCTTGAGGAATGGATGAATAAGTTATGGCTTCTGAATGTAATGGAATAGTATTGTTCTATAAGAAACAGTAAGCAGCATGATTTCAGAAAGACCTGGAGAGACTTACATGAACTGATGCTAAAAGAAGTAAGCAGAACCAAGAAAACATTGTACACAGTAACAAGATTATGTGATGATCAATTGTAATGGATTTAACACTTTTCAACAATGAGATGATTTAGGCCAATTCCAATAGACTTGTGATGAAGATAGCCATCTGCATCCAGAAAGAGGACTATAGGGACTAAATATGGAAAGTGGTATTTTCACCTTTGTTGTTGTTGTGTTTGTTTGCTTGCTTATTTTTTTTGTTTCTTATTTTCCCTTTTTATCTGATTTTTTCTTGTGCAGCATAATAAATGTAGAAATATATTTAGAAGAATTGCACATGTTTAACCTATGTTGTATTGCTTGCTGTCTAGGGGAGGGAAGAGGAGAGAGGGAGAAAAAAAAAGGAACACAAGAATTTGCAGAGGTGAATGTTGAAAACTATCTTTACATGTACTTTTAAAAATAAATATTATTTTTTTTATTTTTTAAAAAAATAAATAAAATTGACTGTACAGATTTTTAAAAAAGAAAGAAAAATTGTTTCCTAAAAGAAGATAACAATAATGCAAGTATGTTCTGATTAGCAGGACGGATGATGACAAAATTGTCACCTTTAAGAATTCTAGACTCCAAAATTTCAAAAAATTCTTTGAAACCATCTAGTCCTAAATATGTTTGTATGGAAAACATAGTACAACATTCTGCAAGTTTTTGTTTTTCTTGCTTCTACTAGAAGTTGTTGGGGTTCTCAGTGACTCCAGAGAAAGCCCATCACTTTTTGGACCTCTTGAATTTTGAGTAATTTTTCATTACTCTAAATCTCTACAACTCTTATCTAATTCTTGCTTCTGAGCACAAACAACAGAAGTATTATCCCTCTTCATTATGACAATGCAGTCTATTTTTTGTTATGTCCACTTTTATCATTATCCTTTGAATGGGCTCCTGCCTCTACAATATGGCACCTAAAAGAAACTACAACACTTGAACTAAGCAGAAGAGTAGCAAGTGAAATGCTCCCTCCATTCTGGAAATTATGTATTTATTAAAACAACATAAGGTTTAATCATACAAACATTGATTTAGAACCAGAAGGAATATCAAAAACTAGCTACTGAATATCTCTCATTGTATAGATGATGTCACTAGGCTTAGGGAGATTGTAGAATTCCCTAACTACATATAGTACAAAGCTTAACATATTATTTTAAACACATGAATAGAGAATTCTTTATCCATTATAAGGTTTCTTCCATAAATATTTTGCCACAGAATAGTATAGCTTCTTAGATTGAGCTTCTGGTACAAATGCTATGTTATGTTTGGTAATGCTCTTTCTTCTTTCATTCCAGTTCCCTTAGTGCAAGCATATATATAGAATGTGAATAACCTGATGTCAGGAATGCATTCACTCCTGACTTTGAGATCTGATAAAGTCATTATTATTCATCTCTATGTTACAGTCTGTACCAAAGATCTAAGAAACTTTCTAGCACAGGCCAATATATTTTGTATTCCCAGGAATTTGTAAAATTTGTGAAATGTGTAAAAATAATAAAATAGACTGTTTTTGTGTCTTCTTTTAATTAGTTGTATTTCTAGTTAATTGATTTTGTCCTGTAACTGCTTCAGTCAAGATTCTACCTCTGAAGGATGGTAGGTTAATTAGCTCAGCTGGCCTGTAAGGAGTTAAGTTAAATTTTTGATTTTCCTTTAATCTCTATTCTATTCTTGCCTCAAACATATCTACTATCTTTGATGGATAAAGTAAATACAAGAAAATCTGATGTGAAATCTTTATAGCATCAAGCTATTCTTTAAGGATTTCTTGTTTGTTATCCAAAAAAGTATGGTCCATTATCTTTAATCTTATAAATAAGTTCAAATAATGAGCATTTCTTAGTCAGATGAAGGAAGGGGTAGTTGATACTAAATTTTCATTACAATTACAATACAAAAACTACCAAAACATAAAAATAGCCACTCATGTAATTTGACTTTTCAGAGCTCCTATGTTTTTTCCCAAAGAAATCTCTTTTAGTTCTCTTAATCTCCATGCTTCATTGGCATAAAGATTACACCACAGTATGACAGGCTTTTCTGACATTGTCTTGAAAAGCTAATCTCCCCTCCATCTCTATTTCCTAACCACAAAAAATCTAATGGCTTTGATATTAGATTCTGCTATTTTGTCCTATATTTCAATAGATATCATGGTAGTAATAAAGGCAGAAATATTGTGTCTACATTCCTAAAGGTAATGATGAATAAGACACTGACCTGGTAACCCTGCTGAAGGGTATTGTCTGACATAAAACGAGAGGGAATCCCCATGCTTTGGAAAAAGAAAACTCAGGAAGAACAAAGTAGATGTTTAATGCTATTTAGTTGTGAAAATAAACACAAAGTACACTGCTTTTTCTTACAACATTCAACCAAAAAGAATCAATAACTGTTGACTTCCTGGTACCAGATGAGGAGAACATGACTGGTATATCATGTACCAAGCCTGAGAAGCCATGACAATGCATAGGCTACCAAGAAGTCAGCATGAACCATAGTGTTTAAATTGAGAAATAGGTTCATAATTCCTAAAAGAGAGAAAAACAGGATAATTCATTTTCATATGGAAATAATTTCTATTTTCTTATAAATATTAAAAAGTTTTTTCCTGTATGTTTATACATGAATAAATATAGATGGCATGGCCAGTTGAAACTTGAAGAAACTTCAGGATTCGACTCTGAAAGTAAAGGTGGAAAGAAATTGCTAATTCCAATCTAGTCAAGGGGACATTAAGTACACAGGCACAGAGATGGAGAATGACAATTGAATAAGAGATGCATAGGTCCAATGGGAAGTTGATTCCCCAGAGTTACAATGCAGGAAAAACAGGCTCTGCTTTGAGGTTGGCTGCTATAGATTACAAGTGGTAGAGGATTAGACAAGTGGTCAGAACAAAATTACAGAAGACCTTCTGCAGGCACTAGAAAAAGGACTTTGTTTCATTACCTAAACTTTTTTGGTTTTGGACTATAGATCAAGGAAAAAATGGAATACTATGGAGAGTGATCTTTGTGGTTGCTCACCAGAGAGCAAGGATCCCTATGTAAGGTTCCTGGCATACAGGAGCTCTATCTCTTCCAATCAAGTGATCAATGTATATATATATTTTAGATACATAAAACACAACAATAATTGATTGTGTTTGATAAATGAAACGATCTTTTTGGACAAAAACTCATTATTTGACAAAAACTACTAAGAAAGCTGGAAAACAATCTGGCAGAAATTAATTATAAACCTATATGCCTTACCATATACCAAGATGAGATCAAAATACATACATGATTTAGAAATAGAGTGATATCATAAAAAAATAGAACATTGAACACTTTACCTGTAAAATGTATAAATAAGAGGAAATTTTGTGAGCAAATCATTGATTCAGAGCATTATAGGATATAAATATATAATATTAAATATAAAAATGTTTTACATGTAACTGGGGAAAATTAAAAGATTAAAGAAAAAGATAAAAATTATGTTTACAACTTATTGGAAAAAACTTTTAATGTATTTGGAAGTGAATTTTTTTTCAGAATTAGACTGAATTGAAATAAAGTAATATGAATTGTTATTAGATCTGGGGAATGCTTTTGCTATATTTAGGAAAAGTCAGCATATTTCTTTATATACATACCTCATTGCATTGCAAAACAGACATTCATTTTGATATGTTTTACCATTCTTGCCACAGAGAGGATCCAACTCTTTGGTGCACTGGTATGGTATTTGGTCTAAATACTTTGTACAGTCAGGCTGCCAGAATCACAAAGACACATAGTGCAGATCACATATCATTTATAATTTGGCTTGAGACCCACTATACTAGAGTCAAAATAAACAACAAATTGAGATATCAAGGTGTCTTTCACCTCTAAAAAAGGGAAACACAGTAGTAAGAAGAAAAAAGTTGTAGATTTGAGGGTTATATCTGGAACCTTAAAGATATCTTTTTTTTTTTGCTTTTTGCTGAGGGAGTTGAGGTTAAGTGACTTGCCCAGGGTCACACAGCTAGGGAATGGTAAGCGTCTGAAACCAGATTTGAACTCAAGTCCTCTTGACTTCAGGGCTGGTGCTCCCTAAAGCTATCTTTCAACCAAGTAAACAAGTCGTTTTGGGCCTTCAAATACTGCCCATCACTTAGAGACTTGCTAAGTCCTGCATTCTATTCTAAATCTTCTCAATTCTAACTAGCCACAGCTCCTCTCATCTTTTCCTAAATTTCTATAATAATTTAGGTCTCCTCAACTCAGTTTTATACTTGGAAATACAGTGTATCATATGGTTTAGTAATTTAACTAACTCAGAAGTAAATGTCTTGCCTTCCCAGTCAGATTATAAATTATTTGATAGCTAGACCAAAACTTAAGAGTTGAAAAGACTTTAAAAGAGTTCTTTATTTTATATAAGGAAAGCAAAATCCAGAGATATCTGCCATTTGAACTCAACTCCACTGACTCTAAAGCTACCCTGCTTTCCATTATTGCACAACACTACCTATGTGTCTGCCCCCACAGAAACTAAAGCACATCTAAAAGAGTTGCTTAAAAATTATTGAATTGAACTAAACTGAATAGATCTGAGGTGAGCTGCATTGTATATAATGAATGGATGATTCCTTTCCCACTGATTAGATAGAATGGAAATCATTCCAACCCATTCATGAAAACAATTACAGATTATAATTAATGAATTTAAAGCTTATATTTCATCCCTACCATAAAATGGTGATCATAACCCAGTGGAAAATGAGAGATGAGGAGAAACTTTGCATTATCTACAGGTACTCAGTAACCTGTGCGGACAGTAAAAATGTTGTTAGGTTGTTTCTGCTTTAATTATTGGCTTAACCATTTACTTGAATTCATCACTTTTAAAAAAAAATTTCCATTTCTTATTAGCCTCTTAATTCATATATTTTTACTTTGTGCAGAACTTATCCTGTTAGCTCCATATTTCCATTTTAAACTATATCATTTTATTACTTAAAAAAACTATCCAAAAGACTATCTCTATCCCAATAGAAAATTTTCTTGTAACAAAGATAAACATCTAAGCAAATTAAGGTAACCCATTTTCGTGATATGAAAATGTATATCTCATTCTGTTTCTCTTATGCTGTTCCCTCTGTTGAGAGAGGAACAATTAGACTCCCCAAAAATAATGATTTTTTTTTGAATCTGACTTTTTTGCTTTGTCCACTCAAAATGTGTTAAGCTTACCTGAATTTTTCACAGCAATAGAGTACTACATATATTATATCATTATATGTATATATTATTGATGGATAAGTTTGTTAGTTTTCTAGTGGATTTTTTATTTTATTAATTTTGGATATAAGGATATAATTTTTGAGAGGAAAGGGCATATTAAAATAATCAGGATTTTAAAAACTCTAGATCTCTTTCAAAGTTAAATGCTATTATAATTAAAGAGCTCTGTTCACAGCATTAAATCCCCATTAAAAAATAAAAAAAAAACGAGGGAAATTTACCAGATATTTTTCCTTTTTATTCAAAAGTCCTGCAAGAAAAATAAAATGTAAGGGATCATATTTTATACTTTTGGATGAAGTAATTTCATCTTTAGGTGGAATGAACCTAACAATATGCTTTTTCAATATTCAGGATCGTACAAAAATGCAGAGAGCCTACATAGATTGTATTTATGTGGTCTGATTGTTTAACCCTACTTCAACCAGCAAGAAATGAATGATAAGATAGACATGAGGCCTATGGCCACCCCAAATTATTTGAGACTTAGTAGATTTCTGTATATATTGTTCTTTAGAATCAGTTTTATAAAAAAAATTCTCATCTAGAAGAATGCTTTTGTACTAAAACTTTCTCTTGATTCAATACCAATGAAACACTATTCAAAAACTGCTAATATATTATACTAGGGATTATTATTTTCATTGACTTGGAGATTATTAGAGTAGGGAGAAACCCTACAGATCATCTCATTCTCATTCTGTCTCCCCATTTTTACAAGGGGTAATTGAAATCAATTTATGAACTTTGCCCAAATTTATAGCAAGTGAGCATCAAAGTCACAATTGCTAACTTCTAATCTTATGCTCTTTCCTCCACACAACATTGCCTTCTACATATGTAATGATGGATGTAATGTATCAAAGACTTTAAACTCACCAATTTAGCAAATCACAATTTAAAAAAGAAAAAGATTTCATAATTTGCTCTACACATTTAGAATTTCCCAAAAAGAAAGAAATAATTTATTCTAAGCAGCAGGTAACACTAGTTTTTCACAGAAGTTTCTGAAAGATTAATGGATTCCTACCAATGATTTAGAAATTTACTGACCTGAGGAAACAGTTAGTATCAAGAAGAAAAGGCCAAAGAGGGCCATCCTTATGAACTGAAAGCAGATTATTCAGTCTCTGAGGAGTTCCTGAGTTCTCTGTGAAGAAAAAAAATAGACTCCTAAAAGTCTAAGAATAGTTTTCCATTAATATGGGGCATTTATCCAGGCCTTTCATACATGAAGGTCTATAAAAATTAAATTATTTATTCTCTCACTTTCCACCTCTACAATGTTTGTATTAAAAAGCCCACTCTCCCCTCCTAATCCCAGACCAGGAACTTCAAACCAGAAAAAGTTAAAACTCTCTATGCCTCACAGACAAATTGTGAAGATGGGCACTATTCTCTATATAATACTCGGTAAACTCCTGAGAAAGGAGATGTGGTAAAGTTGTATGTGTAACACCATGCCCATAATTAACCTTGTTTTTTTCCCTCCAAGAAACACAATTTTGACAAGTTTGTAGAAGAGTTAAATTTAAAAAGATGTTTAAACAGGAAAGAACAGAGCAGAATTGGAGGGAAGAGGCAAGATCTCAGTTGCAGTCTCCTAGTGACCTACCTCAAAGAGAAGAAGAAACAGATAAGTGGAAATGGTCTATTTTTCTCTTCCTGGTAACAATATCTCCTGACAGATGGGCAAAGAGGGAGGTCGGGCTGTTCTTAAAGGGGTGAGGGTGTGGGAGGATAGAAAGCAGAGAGTCAACGAGTGCTCTACCCGCAACAGGCTATATATAGATTATCCATTCATCTCAATATGGTTTAATCAACATTTATATCTCAGCAGGAGGTTGAAGGAATATGAAATAAGAAAGAGAGGCTAGGAGGAAGTATGAGAGGCATGAATAAAAAGATTTAAAGAGAAGCTAAGTGGGGAAGCAGCAGGGTCAGGAGAAGGCCATAGGAAGGAGGTAAAGGGAGCTGGGAGCAAAGTAACAGACAAGTAAGAAAGAAAACAGTAAAAAAAATAGATCCAGAAAAGAGGTGAAACCCATGAATCTCAAAAAATGTAGATATGATAGACCTCTAAAGAAATTTGAATAAAGTTAAAAAGGAATATACCTTTTTCTTTGAGGTACATGGCATTACATAAAAATTGGTCATATATTAGAGCAGGAAAAATACAGAATGAAATGCAGAAAGACAGTAATATGAAATACATCCTTTTCATATGATTATTCAATAAAAATTACAGGTAATAAAGGACAATGAAAAGATTGACTAAGGACTAATTGGAAATAAAGCTATCTAATGCTAGGAGCAGCTCAATGGTGTGGTGGATAGAGTACTGGTCCTGAAGTCTGTAGGAACTGAATTCAAACCCAGCCTTAGATATTAAACATTTACTAGCTATATGATCCTGGGCAAGTCATTTTAACTCCCAATTGCCTCAGACACACAAGAATCTAATCCTAAATAATAAGTGCGTTAAACAAACATCATAGAAATAATCAATAATTTCATCAAAAATTAAACAATGACAAAATATACCAAAATCTGTGGGATAGAGCAAAAGCAGTTTTTAGAGAGAAATTGATATCTATAAAAGCTTATATGATTAAAATAAAAAAGAGGAGATAAATTAATTAGGTATGCAAATAAAAAGCTAAAAAAATAAAAAGAACAAATTGTGCCACAATGTCATGCCTCAGTTTCCCTCAATTGTTCTTTCAGTTTCCTTTAATTGTTTTGCCTCAGTATCAACCCGCCTGCCACTTCCTGACTTTCAGAAATAATTGGGCTAGCATTTCAAAGGAGTCATAAAATCTCCAGATGGTCCATCTTGATATACTCCTTATCTTTTGGCTTCAAACTTAATATCTCCTAGTTCCTTCCCAAACTTCCTCCACCCCCTACCTGTCAGAATTGAATTTATAGTCCTTTCCTGAAACTCCAATCCCTCCCCCCTGTACCCTACCCCTCCTTCTGCCTCTGGAGCTCTTTGTTCCCCTGAGCACCTCATAAGAATCCTATAACCAAACTTACAAATTGGTGCACCTACTTGAGATCCAGTTGGCTAGCTAACATTTGCCAGTCTAAACTCTCAATGGACTGTGTGCTTTGAGACAAGAGTCCCAGCAATCCTGATCCATAGATATGGATTCTAAATTCTCAATTAACATCAATAAAATATTAACTAATTTCCAATGTGTGATACTGCCTCAGTTTCTCCCTGAGCATTACAAATTAAATATTCTAAATTAAAAACCAAATTAGAAATCCTAAAAAATCAGAGATTAATAAAATTTAAGAAAAAAGGAGAAAACTATTGAACTAATAAATAAAATTAATAGCTGGTTTCATAAAAAAGGCAATAAACTTTTGGTAAATTTGATTTTAAAAAAGAAATGAAGAAAACTAAATTACAACTACTAAAAATCAAAGGGGTGAATTTTTTACCAATAAAGAGAAATTAAAGCAATAATTAGGAGCTATTTTGCCAACTGTGGGCCAATAAATCTGATAATCTAAGTGAAATGAATAAATAGTTACAAAAATATAAATTGTCCAGATTAACAGAAATGAAATAATATGCTTAACCACATTAAAAAAATGAACTTGCCATCAATGAACTTCTTAAGAAAAAAATCTCTAGGGCCAGATGAATTTACAAGTAAATTCTATTAAATATTTAAGGAACAATTATTGCAATACTGTATTAACTATTTGAAGAATAAGAGGAGTCCTTTCAAATTCTTGTTTTTGGTCATAGATGTGATGTTGATGCCTATAAGAAAACTACAGCCATAATTGAACAAAGCAATAAAAATAGAAATCATAAGATTATCTCAATAAATGCTGAAAATGTTTTTGAAAAAATACAACACCCGAGGTGAGCCAAGATGGCTGATAAGACACACATTTTCTTTCTGAGCTCTTCCCATAATCCTCAGACTAATCAGCAAATCCTGCCTTTGAATTAGTTGTGGACTAGCAGAACCCACAAATATTAGGAGTGTAACAAATTACCAGCAGAAGATAATTTTGAAGATCTCCGGAAAAGGTGTGTTTCACTTGGGCATGGAGACAAGCAGGCCAAGTGCTAGCAGGCTGAGCACAGTCACTGAGTCCAGGCAGTGCATAGTCCTGGGGCAGTGCGGGCTCCATATGCCAGAGAATCTACAGGAAGAAATCTGGAGCAGTGTTGGCTGCCCTCCCCTGGTGGCAAGCCAAAAGATCGCAGAGAAGTTATAAAATATAAAAAACAAACACAAAAGGTAAATAGTGAACCCCAAAATGCCAAAATTTTACAGGACTTGGCCTCACCCACCCAGCACCTAAAGTCAGTCAGCACTGACTTAGGACAGCTGCTGCCAGCACTTGTAGAAGAAGCTTGGACAATTTTCCTCATCTTAAAAGCAGATCTCAACTAGAAAAAAAAATAAGCCAAAAAGCAAAAAGAACTCTGATCATAGATAGTTTTTGTGGTGAAAGAGAACAGATTTCAAACTCTAAGGTCACTAAAAGAAGATCTTCTCAAGATGAAGCCCCAAATAGTTAGATAAATTGGATAAAATATCACAAGGTTCTCTTGGAAGAAATAAGAATCTTTGAAAAAAGAACTAGAAGAAAAATGAGGAAAAGAAATGAAAATTTGCAAAAGAGTTGGAAAAGAAAACAAAGAAATCATCTGAAGAAAAATCCCTTCAAAATAGATTTAGTGAAAGGGAAATAACAGCTTTGAAAATAGATCTGACTATTGGAAAGTGGAAATGGAAAAAGAAAATAACTCCGTAAAAAATAGAATTTGTAAAATGGAAAAAAAATCACAGAACAAAACAACAACACATCTAAAAATTCAATTTGCCAAATACAAAAAAAAATTTAAAAAGTAAATGAAGAAAATAATTTACTAAAAATCAGAACTGAATAAATGGAAATTATTTACTCAATGAGACATCAGGAATCAATTAAACAAAACCAAAAAAAAGAAAAAAAGAAAAAATATAAGAAAATGTAAAATACCTACTGAGGAAAGCAACTAATCTGGAAAATAGATCTAAAAGAGATAATCTAAGAATTATTGGACTCCATGAAAACCATAATGAAAAAAGAACCTAGACATCTTACAAAAAATAATCAAGAACTGGCCCTATGTTTTAGAATCAGAAGGTAAAATAGCCATTAAAAGACTTCATTGATCACCTCCTGAAAGAGACTCCAAAATGAAAACTTCAAGAAATATGGTGGCTAAATTTCAGAACTATCAGAACAAGGAAAAAATGTTACCAGAAGCCAGAAAGAAGCAATTCAAATACCAAAGAGCCACAATAAGGATTCCCCAAGACCTGGGAGCTTCCACCTTAAAAGATTGAAGGGGGGGCAGAGCCAAAATAGCAGAGTGAAAACGTGACTCTGTGTGTCCGCCTCTAATCTTCTCTCAAATCAACAATAAAACAAGCCTCTGAAGTGATCATCAAGTCAACGAATCCAGAAATATTTGGACACTGCTTCCAGTTACCTCTGAAGAACTTTATATCAGGTCTGTTTAACTCGGGCAGAGGGATAAACAGTTTACTCGGTGCAACCCAGAAGTGAGGGTGGGACTCAGCTCACTGTGGCAGAAACTCCAAACTCCAAACTCCAAATACCTGGAATATATCTGAGGCACTCGGGACACACTGCCCTGATTGGGGGCAGGTGTTCTGGCAAACTTGCCTTGTTTAAGGAGTAATTCTGACTTAGTCCTAGCCCCCACCGGTACAGCATGTTAAGTTAATTCCCGGAATTGCCCCAGGGCAAAATACCTCCACCTCAGTTTTCTAACCTTAAACATACATCCACACTGTCTAAAAAAAAAATGAAGAAGCAAAAGAGAGCTCTCAACATAGACAGCTTCTATCGAGAGAAAGAAGGGCAGACCCCAGATCCTGAGGTTCATTCAGACAAAACTCCAGAGGAAGTCAGCAAGGACCATCACTGGTCCCCTTTTCAAAAGGCATTTCTGGAAGATTGCATCTCAAAGCATCTCAAAATAGAGCTGGAGGATAAATGGGAAAATAAACTGAAATCAGTGCAAAAAGGATACAATATTTTGCAAGAAGGATATAATGCCAAGCAAAAGAGATATGAAAAAAACACCAATTTATTGAAAAATAAAATTAGTGAAGTAGAAAAAGACAATAATGCACGGAAAAATAAAATTAATGAAGTGGAAAAAGACAATAATGCACTGAAAAATAAAATTAGTGAAGTGGAAAAACAGTGCAATGAACAAACCAGCCAGTTACAAAAGGAGCTTAAAAAGGTAACTGAAGAAAACAAAACTTTAAAAATTAGAATTGAACAAATGTAAGTGAATGACTCAATAAGACTTCAAGAATCATTCAAACAAAAACAAAAAAGTGAAAAATTAGAAGAAAATATGAAATATCTCCTAGGAAAAACAACTGAGTTGTTGCCTTCCGATCTGTGAAGGCATCTTCGGTTTATGGGACTTCCTGAAAGCCATGATGAAAAAAAGAATCTAAACACTATCTTCCAGGAAATCCTGAAAGAAAACTGCCCTGAGGTTGTAGAATCAGAAAGGAAAAATCACCATTGAAAGAATTCACCGATCACCTCCTGAAAGAGACCCCAAAATTAAAACCCCAAGGAATATCATGGCTAAATGTCAGGACTACCGCACCAAGGAAAAGATTTTGCTAGCAGCCAGAAAGAAACAATTCAAATACCAAGGATCAATAATTAGAATCACACAGGATCTGTCAGCCTCCACATTGTAGGATCGAAAGGCCTGGAACCACATATCAGAAAGGCAAAGGAACTTGGATTACAGCCAAGAATAACCTATCCAGCTAAAATGAGCATCATCCTACAAGGAAGAAGATGGTCATTTAATGATATAGCTGAATTTCACCTATTTTTTTTAATACTTTTTATTTGCAAAACATATGTATGGGTAATTCCTAAACATTAACCCTTACAAAGCTTTCCGTTACAAATTTCTCCCCCCTACTCCCCACCCCTCTCCTAGATGGCAGGACATCCACTACATGATAATTATGTTAGAATATTTAAGAAATCGAATATATGTATAGGTATTGCCACACATCATTTTTTGTACAGAAGAAATCGTATCTACAAGAAAGAATAATCCGATAAAGGAAATACAATGCAAGCAAACTTCAACAGAGAACATGAAAATGTTATGTTGTG
>JAJPUD010024678.1:0-18435 GCA_023553655.1 Myrmecobius fasciatus
ACAACAATATAAAAGGAAATAGTAACTACAGAAAAATAAAATGAATGTAACAAAACCATAAAGATCGAGTATGACTCCAATGAAAAAATATAAGAAGACCCCTCCCAACTACTCCTCTGGGGAAATGAGAGGTTGACATGTATCACACACAAGTTCTAAGATTTTTTTCAATGTACTAATTGGTTATGCTGATTTTTCCTCTTTTTGTCTTTAAAAAATACTATTTGTTTTATGGGATGTCTGTCTCCAAAAGATAAGGAGAAAACAAACATACTAGGGAAAACTATTATGATATTTAAAAAAACAGAAGATATTAATAAAAGCTTATTTTAGAAAGAAAAAAAATCCAGCAATGCATTTTGAGTCATAGATCCTATGACTCAAATATATAGAGACCTAGGATCTATATTCAAGTCCCAGTTTGCCTTCTCATTACCTATGTGACTTTTGACAAATGATTTAATCTTTCTGGGACTCATTTTCCTCATCACTAAAATGAGAAGTTTGGACTAGTTGAGTTACAGTGTCTCTTCCAGCTCTAAGTCTATGAATATGGAAATGTTTACAGCAGCACTATGTGTAGTAGCAGAAAGCTGGAAACAAATTAGATATTCACCAATTGGAGAATAGTTGAACAAATTGTGTAATATCAATGTAATGAAACACTATTGCACCAGAAGGAATCCACTTATATGGATTGATGCAGATTGAAAAAAATCGTTGCCCCCAAAAGAACAATATACACAATGTCTACAATAATGTAAATGAATACAGCTCTCAAAGACAATAGAATTAAGGTCAAATACAACAGCCAATATTGGTTCCATATGACTGGCATAAGCATACTTCTTTTTTTCTTTTTACAAATGGTAAACCAGAAAAGTGAGTAATTAACTGTGTTAACAGTTGCAATCTCTATGTTAAATGGTTTTGCTTAATCAATTTTATTTGGAGAGAGGTACCATGGAGAAATGTTTAGTGGACAGTAGGTGTTGTATCAGAACAAAATGTAACTTTTTTTATTTAAAGGTAAGAGAAGAGTAGAGGGTGAGAATTCTCACTTCCTACAGAATTCCTAAAGAATCTTCAGTTCCTTTTAGGTACTTTGATTCTTGGACAGCTCCACAGTCTCATTAGTAGGAGTACTCCTACTGATATAAATCTATACCTTCTCCTTCTCTGTAATTCTTGTACATGTGTTTCTATAAATCCCTAAAGGAAGCATCCAACATGCTGGAGGCATTTCTCTAGTTCTTTCAGTATCACTAGGATGCCGGGGCAGCCCTTTGGGTGTCCATCTGTTACCCTTACCTCCCACTAAATGACTATGTGGATGCCTTTTTCAGTCATATTAGTCCTTGTTGATGGCTCTTCTGCTACTGTTGCACACAATTCACTGGTAAAAGCTGTATTCAGTTTGTGCCCAGTAGGCATCTTTCCATCATGCTTTGTGCCACCTACAATTTTGCTTCTGAGTTCCTGGTGTTCATAGCTGGAAGAATGTCAGTGCCCTTTGAGACAGCAGTTAGCATGTGGAGTTCACTAAAGTATTGTGGATTCCTTCCTCCCTATCTAATTGAAATGAGGCTGATTTCACCAATGGAATATAAAGTCCTTGAAAGCAAGGATCATTTCATTGATTGTGTTCTTATTCCCAGTGCCTAGCATAGTGTCTAGTGCATAGTAGGTGCTTAAAACACTTCTTTGTCAGTTGATTGGTTGATTAACTTGAGCAGCCACAGTGCATGGAAAGAAAATTAGGAGTTTCAGTGTGGGGAAGTGATATTTCTTTCTTTTCTTTTCTTTTTTGTTTTTTGGCTGAGGCAATTGGGGTTAAGTGACTTGCCCAGGGTCACACAGCTAGGAAGTGTTGAGTATCTGAAACCAGATTTGAACTCAGGTTGTCCTGACTTCAGGGTTGGTGCTCTATCCACTGCACCACCTAGCTGCTCTGGAAGTGATATTTCTTGAATTAGTTAACACTAAACTTTTAATTAGCCCCTTTTTCTTTTTCTTTTTTCTTTTTTTTTAAATGAAAACCTTTTATTTTCAAAACATGCATAATTTTCAGCATTCACTCTTGCAAAATCTTGTGTTCTGAATTTTTTCCCTCCTTCCCCCCCAACTCCCCTAGAAAAATAGGGGAGTGCCACTATATAGATGGTAAGTAATCCAATATTTGTACAATTCTTCTACACATATTTTCACATGCTACACAAGAAAAATCAGATCAAAATGGAAAAAAAATAAGAAAGAAAACAAAAAGCAACCAAACAACAACAAAAAGAGTGAAAATACTATGTTGTGATCCACACTCAGGCCCCTCAGACTCTCTCTGGGTGCAGATAGCTCTCTTTATCATAGGATCATTGGAACTGGCCTGAATCACCTCACTGTTGAAAAGAGCCATGTCTGTCAGAGTTGATCATTCTATAATCTTCTTGTTGCCATATATAATGATCTCTTGCTTCTAGTCACTTCACTCAGCATCAGTTCATGTGAGTCTCCCCAGGCCTCTCTGAAATCATCCTGTTGGTCATTTCTTACAGAACAATAATATTCCATAACATTCATATATCTTAATTTATTCAGCCATTCTCCAACTGATGGGCATCCACTCAGTTTCCAATTCCTTGCCACTACAAAAAAGGCTGCTATAAACATTTTTGTACATGTGGGTCCTTTTTCCTCCTTTATGATCTTTTTGGGATACAGACCCAGTAGAAACACTGCTGGATCAAAGTGTGCGAACAGTTTGGGCATAGTTCCAAATCACTCTCCAGAATGGCTGAATCAGTTTACAACTCCACTAACAATGTATTAGTGTCCCAGTTTTTCCACATTCTGGATCCAAGTATGGGCAAAGTAAGAGAGTCCTGCTTCTGTAATAGCAAATCGTCCCCATAACCTAGTTCTTTTTTTAAAAATTTTTATTTGCATAACATATGTGTGGGTAATTCTTCAACAATAACCCTTACATAGCTTTCCGTTACAAATTTTCCCCCCAGCTCCCCACCCCTCCCCTAGATGGCAGGATATCCACTACATGTTAATTATGTTGAAATATTGTAATTAGCCCCTTTTTCAACCACAAAAGACTAATATAAGGGCAAAAAAAGAGATGAATGACAAGAAAAAATCCTGGCCCTGTAGGTATTGTGTTATTCAGCATTTTGAAATTGTTGTCAGGAAAATCTGTCCAAATACTGCCTGTGACACTGTGTGACCACAGGCAAGCAACAACTTCTCGGAGCCAGTTTCCTCATCTATGAAACAAAAATAATAATACTAATAGAACTGACCTAACAGATAAGTTGTGAGACTGAAATGAAATAATGTATGTACAATGTTTTGGAGGCTTTAGAGTTCTATAAAATTTAAAGTTATAATTATTACTCCATACACACTTTTCTTATTTAAACAACACATACTCTATCAAGAGTTTCCAATCATCCAAGTTCACAGAGATCTCTGTTTCCTCAGATTTCCTATTTCACATACTGTTTCCACAATCATTTGAGACTTACCATATTGCATGTTATTATTGATGATTATTATTTTAGATTATATATATATAATGTTATATAGGATATATTATTATATTATTTAAGTTATTTAGGATTTTTGTTTTGTTTTATTTGTGCTGTCATTTTGACCTGTCCTTTCATCTGTCTAAGAAAGAACTTTTGGAAACTCCATCCTCTTGTGCAGATCAGCTACCCCTTCCTTTGTTATTTACACTGTTGGGGAGCTGCTTATGATGCTGAGAGATTGTTACCTGCTTACAGTCACACAGTTGGGGGAGATAAGTCAGAAGCACAGCTTGAACCCAGTTCTTCCTGATGCTAAAGGAGGTTCTCAATCTGATACCTTTAAGTAGCCTGAAATTGCTAATTGCTGTTTCATGTACATATGACGACTTTAAGCTCCTGAGGACAGAGAACCATGTTTTCTTCTCTTGTTTGTTCAACAGCACCTAAAAAAGAGCTGGGAAACACTAGGTGATCCCTCAACACAGTGATCTTTTGGATGTACAGCTCTGACCACATCACTCCCTTACTCCAAAAACCTTATGTATCCCTACTATCTATAGGATGACATCCAAATTCTTTACTCTGAGAGGAACTCTTCATAATCTGACTCTAACCTATATTCCTGGCTTCTACTTTCTTTCCCTATTCTATGCTCAAATGGTACTGAATTCATTTAACTCATGCTTTCTAGGCTTCATACATTTGAACCAACCATTCATCTCCACCTATTGAATCAACCTCTTCTTCTAGGGCATTGCTCAAGTATCACCTTCTCTTATTTCCTGCCTACCTTACCTTCAAAAAATCTCATCCTCAAATTTCTTAGAGGGGAGAAAGACAAAGAAAGAGGCAGAAGCACAGACAGGGAAAGAAACAGGAGAAGAGAGAAGGGAAATCATATATTGTTTACTATGTTCTAGACAATTTGCTAAGCACCAGAGATACAAATACAAGCAATCAAGAGAATTGCCTAATCTCAGGAAGCTTACATTCTAACAAGGGAATTATTATTCTCTTAATATATAGTAGGAAGCTTAATATTTATAGGAAGAAAGAGAGGATGGAGAATAAATCAGCATGGCATGAAGATGATCCAGATGTGACTTGGAGCCCCACATCAAGACAAGATAAAGCAAAGCTGGCTTATGAAAGCCCATGGTGGTTTCAGGGACAGAATCAGTTGTCAGCAGACAGGAGATGGCCAGAGGGCAGGCTCTGTGGCTTGAAGCTATTAAGAAAGTAAATCTTCCAATATTTCTATTGCCCTCATCTCATTCTCATTTGTGCCCATTTTGTCCCTTGCTCTTTGAATTATAAGTTTCTTGAAGGCTGTTTTTCATCCTTGTATCCCCAATACAAAACACAGTGTCCAATACCCTTTAGAGAAAGAAGGAGGTTACAATTTTGGGATTTCATAACTCCCATTGAAATATTCTACCAATATTGATTAGCACCTCTTCTGCAATGTAGAGTCTTTATTAGTTGCCAGGAAAAATAAGAAGTCAAGTGACTTGCCCAGAGTCACATCATCACATAGGGTCAGAGGCAGAATCTGAAACCTATTCTTTCTGACATGGAGACCATCTTTCTATCCACTAAGCTAAACTGTCTCTTTCTAGTTTAAGTAGACCTTTAATAAAGATTGAATGGTATAGGAAGGAGTTATATTGGGGACAGCTCAAACTAGCAAGTAGAAGTAGTTAAATTTTCAGTGTTCACATTTACAACCCAGAGATCAGCAAACATTACATCTGAGGTCTTGATTTATTGCTTCTTTGATTGTTAAGACTTAACACAGTAATAGAGAAGATGTTTAAAATTAAGATAAAACATTAAAAAGATGCCCAGTATATTTTTTTCCTGAAAGGCTGGCTGTTAAACATTTATCAGTACCCCCACCAGGTACAGGATACAGATAATGTGCTGCCTCCTCCAGTAGCAAGTAATATGCACTGAAGAAGGCTCAGAAATTCTCTGAAACAATTGACCCTGACACAGAGAGAGATGCTATTGGAATATTCACCAAAATTACTTCATATTCATTTGTAAATATATATTTACATATATATTTCTGCTATCTCACTCTATAGAATAAAAGCTCCCTAAAGGCAGGGCCTATTTGATTTTTATTGTTATATCCTTAGTACCTGGCATGTACTGGTACTAAATAAATGTTGTTAATTGATTGATTCCTAGTTCCAAATCCTTCATTTATTCGCTGAGAACTCTTCTGCCTCTCCTTTTATCAAATGCCTACTCTGTCCAAGGTCCTGACCTGGGCACTGGTGGGGTTGCAAAGATAATAAAATCAGACTCATTCCCTGCTCTCAAAGAACTTGCATACTACCGGGGGAGAGGACAAGTACACTTATAATATTAATTATATACTAATAATACTAATCTGTCAACAAGCACAAAAGAAAGGGCCAAAGTACTATGAAAAAAGAGAAAGGAAAGATCACATCCAGATAGGAATCAGGGAAGGTGTCTTGGAGGAGATCGAACATAGATTGGAAGGACAGCAGCAGATATGTGGAGCCTAAGTCAGGTCTGGGACAGTGTCAGTAAAGGCACAGTCATGAGTAAGGATGGGGTGGGAGCAAAAGTGAGAATAATTAATGGTCCAGTCTAACCACAGCTTTAGTTTATGAAAGCTCTACCACTAACTCACCATGTGAACTTAGGAAATAATTTCACTTATCTTGGCTTCCATTTCCTTATCTGAAACATAAAATAAAAGGTCCAGACCTCTAAGATGTCTTCCAGCTGTAAACACCACAATGCATAGGCCCCAAAGTAAAATAACAACTAGGTCCACCCAGAAATTCTTAAATCTTTTCTGAGATTAATAAATATATAACAGGAAGGCTCCATGGACAGAGATAAATAATGATAACTATAGAAAGAGGGATCTCCAATGAGTGTTTTGTGTGTCATGCAATATCAGAAATTAAAAAGCATCAAAAGATCAAGTGGGAGTAACATTAAATATGAATAAAATGAAAGTAGCATCTCTATGCAGGGATTAATGACTTTAATGAGATTTCTCCACAAAAGTCTCTACATCATAGAGTATAAAAGAGGGGGAAGGGATGAAAGTAAAATGGAGAGAGGGATGGGAGCTAGGAAGGGTCTGTATATGTAAGAGAGACTAGCAAATAGTAGGAAGGAAAAGATCACGGGCGGAGGAGGTAAGAGAACACACTTGTAAGCCCCTAGTTCCGTGCAACTTAAGACAAGGCACTTCATTTCTCTGGCTTCATCTGTAAAGTGAAATGGATTTGATCTAAATCATGGCTTAAATTTGTTTGCTTATGACCTGTTTTTGCCTGGGAAATTTTTACATGATTCTGGGTATATAGGTATATAAAATAAATATAGAAACCAAACATTTACTGATAATTAATCATAATTTCACAACTCCCACATTCAGTCACAAGACCTCATTCAAGACCACAGTTTAAGAAGCTGGTGTATAGATGACTACAGAGATCCTTTCTAGCTCAAAGTATATAAAGGAAATTATTGACCTGGCAAGAATTTATCAAAGTCGCACTCACTGTGCAAAATCTTAGAATACAAACTAAATTTAGTAGACATGGGTTTGAGACTTATTTCTACCTCGGGAAAATCTGTGTTAAATTCTACCTCAGTCACTTACTGTGTGCCCCTGAGCAAGTCATTTGACCTTTCTTTAACTCAATTTCTCCATCTGTAAAATACAGGGTTTGAACTTGACGCCCTTTATAACTTTAAATCTATGATTCTCTGACTTTAGCTCCCCAAGTCCCCAGTTCCTTATCTGTCAAATGAGGTAAATAACATTTCCACTGCATACTTCAAAGGGTTGCTGTGGAAACTAAATGTAAATTCAATAGACATTGATTCGTACCTACCACAATGCTTTGCTCTCTGAAAAATCTTGAGAAAGAGACAAAGGTCACTGAACACCTACTTCTAAACCTTCTGAGGTCTAGAATATGGTAGGGGGAATAAGATACTATACCACACAAAAATAACTATAATACCAAAATTAAAATAAGTGCTGCAAGAAAAGTGAGACATCATAGTTAGAGAACTGACTTGGAAATCAGAGATACCTAGATTCAAGCCCTGTATCTGACACTTGATAGCTGTGTGGTCTCAGTTTCCCAGAAAATTCTCTCAGAATAGATGTTATAGATTAATTGCTTATTTATGTCAATGGAGGAGTTTCCATATTGGCAGTTTATCAAACAGTTCAAATCACAAGTCTGTGCTCCCTCATTTTCCCACCCCTCAAAAAAATGTGTCATAAAAGATTTACAAACAAGTGGTCATGAGTTTCAATGATAATAAAACAGTATGGAGCAAGAAAGAGTAGACAGATAGGCAGAGGCAGAGAGAAACAGAAAGAAACACAAAGTAAGCCCATTTCCAGGTGCTCACCACGGCAGTATCAGCTCAGAGCACAAGTGATCTGGTAGCTTCAGCTCCCTGGTAGCACAGACTACAGCATGTACCACCAGCCAGACTGCTTTCATATTTTTTTATCACAACATAGCAGTCCTTTCTCTGAAAAGTGAAGTCCAAAGAGATTGCAGTTTGCCTAAGGTTATACAGGGAGTTCACCTACCTTTTGACTCCTCAGTCCAGTGTTTTTTCTTTGACAGCTCACTGCCTCATTCATGCTCTAGCCTGCTCCCTGTTCCAGCTAGCTGTTCAATTCTAAATCATATTCTTTCTCCTTTTCCTGTCTTCACTCCATCAGAATATTGAGTCAGCATTTCCACCATATGTCCATGTCTTCTTACCATGACTTGTGACTGGGGTTCTGATATTTTAAGTTGCTGATCCTTTTGACTAAGTTATTTCATTTCCTTGGGCATCAGTTTCTTCACTGGTCAAATCAAGGATAGGACTGATGATCTTAGTGGTTTATCTAAGCTCTAACATTTTGGCATTCTGTACATGGAAATGTTGCACCAGAAATGATTTATGATGAAAGATATTAGCTCTGGTCTCAATCCTACTAGAATCACCTTGATCTCTGGAAAGAAGAAATCAGATAGTCTTGCCCAGGATTTCCTAGAGACAAATGATGGTCCAGACCTCCCAGAAAGGATAATGATCTTTATGCAATATTCTTGACTTCAGGCAAAAACTTCAATGCTTCATTGAATTTCCAACCTCATTAATTTAGGTGTTTGGTCCAAGAGTAGAAATCTCAACCCATCCACACTTTCACAGTCCTCTCATAAAGTTTCCTATTGGGGAGCTACAACATACCCTAGAAACTTTCTTATATTTCAAGAGTTCTGAACCTGAAGGCTCATGAATACCCAGAGTTGAGAGATAGGTTTCTGTTAGTTCATGAATTTGGATAAGAAAAAAATTATTTATTTTTACTAACCTGTAACTGAAATTTCCTTTAAGTATTTAAAAACATTACTCAGAGAAGAGACTCATGGGCTTCATCAGATTGCCCAATGGGTCCCTGAAATTAAAAAGAAGCTGTGTTCTATATATTTTAATACAGCCATATCTGTTAATCTTTATTCTTATGACAAGACCAGCTCATCCTAGTTTCCAAACCTACTTGGTGTATGAAATTTTTAACAATACTTCATATGCCTAAAATTTTTCATAATATTCTACTACTACTAAATGTCTCCATTATCTATTTATCCCCTACAATTTTGATCTTTTGGAATAACAATATTGATGATCAAAATGATGATGATAACTAACATTCATATGGCACCTACCATGTGTCAGGCACTATTAAAACCATTTTACAAATATTTTACCAACCTTGGAAGGTAAGTGCTATTATAATCCCTTTTTTACAGTTGAGATAACTGAAGTAAACAAAGATTAAGTGAGTTGCCCAAAATCATACAGCTAAGAAGTATTTAAGATTAGATTTTTATTTCAGGTCTTCTTGACTTCAAGCCTAGAACTTTTTTTAGGACCTCAGAGAATATAAAGATGGGTGAGACATAATAAATTTAGAAAGGTAGATTGGGGACAGATGGTGAATGACTTTAAATGCCACCGAGAAAAGGAGGTAGTTGAGCCTAGAGGCCATAGGGATTCACTATAGTTTGTTGAATAGGGAAATAATATGGTCATAGCTGTACTCTATCAAAATTAGTTTGGTGACTAAGTGGAACATGGACCAGAGAGAGGAGAGACTAGAAGCAGGGAAGTTGATTCAGAGGCTGTCCAAGTGAAAAGTAATGGTATTCAGAACTAGGAAGTTATCTGTGTATGGAGAAGGAGGTAAAGATGTGAGGCATGTTGTGGAAATAGACTTCAAGACTTGGCAACTGCTGGATATGAGGAATTGGGGGTAATGAAAAGCTGAGCACAAATCCCAGGTTTTGAACGTGAGTAACTGGAAGGATGGTATTATCCTCAACAGAAATTGAGAAGTAAAGAGGGATAGCTGGAGAATTTTTTATACTAAACTTAATAAATCCCAAATAAAATGACCATTTCCATATGTATTGCAGAAGAAACAGAGGAACTTGTACCTGTAATTGTCAAGCTCTATTACACTGAACTTGCTTTTCTTTTTTTTAAGTATGTAATAAATTTATCATATAACTTACAAAGCTAATTTTGCTTTTCTGCAATTCCTTCTTGCTTGCTTTCTATTCTCTTGGCATTTTTTGAAACCTGTCCCTATGCCTAATTTCCCTCCCACTTTCTCCAAATGAAAATTGAAAGAAAAAGAAAAACTCTTTTAACAAATATACAAAGTAAAGCAAAACAAACCCCCGTGTTGACTGTTCCCAGAAATGTATTCCTCACTCTGTTTTGAATGCATCACTTTTTTGCCAGAAGGCAGGTAAATTGCTGCATCTCTTCTCCAGGTTCTCAACTCGATTCACTCTGCATCAGTTAATAAATGCTTTCTTAGTTTTCTCTTACGCCATCCCTTTATTCACATCTTAAAGAACAAGAGTGTCACCCAGTAAATGGGTTTGTTGCTTTTGTTAAGTTGTTCCAGTCACATATGAGTTTTTGTGATCCATCTTGGGGTCTTCTTGGCAAAGATACTTGGATGGTTTCTTTCACCAGTCCATTTTACATATAAAGAAACTGAGGCAAAGATTAAGTGACTTGCCCAGGGTCACACAGCTAGTAAGTGTCTGAGTTTAGACTTGAACTTAGGATAGTGAGTCTTTCTAACTTCAGATTCAACTTTCTATCCACTGCACCACTGTGCTGCTCCAGTGGATGAGTACCATCTTAGTTTCATGTTTCTTACCACTACAAAAAGAGCAATTATAAATGGTTCACAAAATTTCTTCTGGAGAGGCTGATTTTGGAAAAAAATATAACAACTTCATTTTTGATATGTTAAAGAACCTAAATACCTAAAGAACTAGGAGAATAAGAATGATAAAGTAACCACATGTTTTGTATCCAGTCAAGCCAACAAGCATCTTTTAATTACTACGTATCAGATTCTGTGCTAAGCACTGGGTATCAGTGAGAGTAAGAGACAAGAATTGTGGCCAGAGGTACAATTTCAATTCTAGGTCTTAAAGGTGGCATAATTCCTACAAGGAGAGGCTGAATGTGTGACCTACATGTGGCTAATGTAGTGTAGAAAAAAAATTGCTGGAGTTGAATTTGAGAAATTGCAAAGTCAAGTGCTTCAATTCATCATGAATGTGATAAGATGATAGCAGAGAATAGGATAGAAAAGATCATGATCAAAATTCTAAAATCATTGAGAAAATTGGGAGACTGACTTGTAGGTCTGGAAGATACAATAATAAGGATGGAGAGAGGTATGAACTTCCCAAAAGAACAGCATAGAAAAGTTATGGAGAGATGACAGAATAGGGGATAGTTTGTAAGTGACAGTAGAAAGCACTGGATATTCATCTTCCTGGTCCTTTGGGTTCTAAGACCAAAGAATAAAAAACGAATATGATTTTAGAATTCATCTGGAGCACTCCTTTCATTTTACAGATGAGTATACTAAGGTATTATAAGAATAATATAATCATAAAAAATAAGAGATGTAGCCAGTGTTTAAAACCAAGACTTCTGGTTTGAAATACAGAAATAATATTAATAATATTAAAACATTATTGATTCCTTTATAATTTACAAGTTACTCTATCCTAGTATTTGAAATAGAATTTGGGATATTATTGCCTTCGAATATGCTTCCATGGAGTATTGTCTCTGGTGTGTTTCTGTCCCTTGATGGAAGAAATTGTCCTTCCTGGTTCCACCTGCGAGAGCAACAATGGGCTACAGACCTGATTGAGACTTTTATTAAATCTCACCTCCATATTTACACTAAAGGGGACAGTTCTGTTTCTTTTTTACCTTAGGATCTACATCTTCCAAAGTTTGTTTTTGGTTTAATAGTTTCAACATAGCCTACTTGAAACAAACTTGAGAATCTCTCCATGTCACAAGAAGGATCAAGCAAAGAAACTTCAGAAAAGAAGACAAAGATGAAATAGCAGTTGAGGTCTTTCCTCAATAATCATGTATGAAGAAGCACCAACAATATCTACAATGTTCCATCTTACCATAAATGTACTTATCCTACATTACCATGCCTAAAAGCCTCATTTATCCAATTCGGCTGCCATGGACACAAATTTAACATCCTTTCATGAAGCCATGAATGACTTGCTCTATGCTGCTCTTGCTGTGTTATGGAGGTAGCAAGAAAAGCCCAGAATGGCTAATCAAAAGCCAAGGCCTATGGTCCCTAAAAGATGTGTATAGGAAGGCAAAATCACTTGGGAACTGGGTAGTGATAGTGCTTGATGCTTACTCTAACTGCTTGCTAATTTGTCTTGCAATCTGTTTTCAATAAATGGCCTTTGTTTTACTAGGATGAATTATTCTTACTTGGTTGCAAGAAGGATTCCATTAATATGGCAGCTTTGTAGTAGGCAAAAGGGGTACCTTAGGAACCTAGAGTGCCGTATGTACATATGAAATTAAATAATCAAAAAGTACTGTGTACAGCTTTCTTAAATTTAAAAATAGGCTTGATTTCCTCAATTTTTTCAAAATTATTCCCATCCTGATTTTCCCTTATTGGTGTTCCACACCTCCAGGTCCCCTAAGAGCATCATCAATATATTTCAAACCCAAATGTATTCAATAGACAACGTAGTTTGGGGTTACCCTAATCCAATCCCATTCTCTTACTGAATTCTGAGAGGTAGTCTTGACAGACAGAAGACTCCCACATAGGAAAACTCTTGCTATTCTGTGATATTATTATTATTACTATTACAAACATGCTCTAAGCATATAAACACTGATCTGTTTATTTCTGAAAATTGTTTCCTTTAAGACACCAAGTTGCACTTGAAGAGATAGCATTGACTTAGCCACGTCCACACGCTCAGCATAAAAGAGACTAAAAGAATAATTGAAGCTTCTCTTGAGTGAGATCATTTAATGAATCTTCTAGATGTTAAGAGGTTTTATATGCCTTTTTAAAAATCATTTCCCAAGTACAGGGCCATGATATTGCCTCTGAGAGCAGAAAGATGAAGTGATACACATATGCTGAGCACATGGCTGAGAAGGAGGCAGTTTCCTTAGCAACGACAACCATGTTAAATCTTCCTCCAGCTAAATTGGAATATATTGAAATATATACTTTCGGGTCCTATCTTCTGAAATAAAATTATGTGAGTTTTTTCTCTTGTTCAGGTATTTTCAGGACCTTAGGCCCACCACTATAGAGATTGGCTGAGTTTATCAGAAACACTTGAAAGTTGTAAAGTATTAACCAATTTTGTAGGAAGCATGTTCTATTCATTTTTCAGAGCTAGACATTATTCTTTCTTCTTCCTTGCAATTCAAAAAGAAGAGAATATTGCAAATGTGATTGAACTGACCAAGGCTGACTGCCTAGGCTGCCATTTATAGAATGTTTCATTCTATGGAGATGGTAGGGTCATAAAGCCTCCCTCTACACAGCCCACTGTTCTCCAAATGTGTATTACCATGTTTAAAATAGATGAGACATAAACATAGGGAGTCCAGTGATTTGAGTTGTTGGTAGGAAGTAGGGCAATGGTTGATGACTCTATCATCTTCCATTGCTTCATTTCACACTTGCTCTGAGTTGATTTTTATGGCACTAAAGGAATTATAGGGAATTGATAGAAATCTCCCCACCCTAGCTCCTATGTGGTTTTGTCCAGTGTTAAGCTTAGGATGATCTAAATGGAACCTATAAGAAACAAGATGATATTAGTAAAGCACTGGATCTGGAATCAGGAAGGTTCAACTTTTACTTTTGATGCTAGCAATAACATCTTGGATAAGTCCCTTAACTTTATGGACCTTAATTTCCTCATGGACCAAAAGAAAAGGTTGGACATTCTCATCTAAGGATTCTTACCTACTATCTTTAAGACTTTTTCTAGTTCTATATTTATGCTGATGACAGAGTTAAAAGGAATCATTGATTTAAGGATTTAGACTGGGGAGCCATAAAGAGCATCAGAAAAAAAAAAGTTTAAAAAAAACAGATTTTAACATCCCTAAGGCTAGATCTACCTAACTGCCTAAGTGCTACTGAAGAGGTTTGCATTGCAGAAATAATGATAAACATAGTCCTTGGGGCTATTAAGTTAAAGAATTATAAGACCCTTCCTCTTGGAAAGTGAAAGCTGAAGGCCAACCAGTGGAAGCCAAGAGCAGTAATAATTATCCAGAAAGTTTATTACAGCTGTCAACTAGCCAAGCTCAGTGTAAGCTTAGCAGAGATCACTAAGAAGAAGTAGAAGCGTCCAACAGAAAGTAACTCAGCAAAAATACCCATAAGAGATGCTTAGTAGAAAGTCTAGGGTCATGCAGCTAATAAGTGTCTGAAGCCAGATTTAAAATCAGGACTGGCACTCTATTTACTATATCACCTAGCTGCCCCAACATCATAACCAAATTATAGAATGACTCGTCTAGACTTGCATGGCCCCTGACCATGTATATGCCCCAAAGTTCTATCTTTGTCCCTCTTCTCTTCTTCTATATATACTACTTTTCTTGGTAATTTCATATCCAAATGATTCCATTGTCATCTCTATATAGACAATTCTCAATTCTATTTATCCAATTCTATCTTTCTCAAACTCCATTGTCATCATCACTCTCTATTGGATATCTCAAACTCAACATGACCAAAATAGAACTCATTATCATTCTCCCCCATTTTCCTTAAACCTACCCTCTTGCAAGATTCCCTGTTATTGTTAAGAGCCCTACTACCCTTCCAGTCAAGCTTAAAAACTCAATATCAACTCCTCATTTGCACTCAACCCATATTCATTCTGTCACCAGATCTTGTCATTTCTATTTTCACAAAATCTCTCATATATATTCTGCCCATTGGATAGCTCAAACTCAACGTGCCCAAAATAAAACTCATTATCAATCTCCCCAATTCTCCTTAATCTTATCCTCTTCCAAGATTCCCTATTATTTTTTAAGATCCTTACTACCCTTCTAGTCACCCAAGCTTAAAAACTCAGTCTGGGGCAGCTAGTTGGCATAGGAGGCAACTAGTTGGTGCAGTGGATAAAGCACCAGTCCTGAAGTCAGGAGGACCTGAGTTCAAATCTGACTTCAGATACTTAACATTTCCTAGCTGGGCAAGTCACTTAGTCCCAATTGCCTCAGCAAAAAAAAAAAAAAAAGACTCAGTCCATATTCATTCTATCACCAGATTTTGTCATTTCTGCTTTCACAGTATTTCTCATATATGTGTATATATATGTATATATATATATATATATATTTCCTTCTGCACTCACATAGCCACCTACCAACCTGATGCAAAACTGCCTCACCTCAAGCTTAGACTATTGCAATGACCTAGATCTCCCTTACTCATCTCTCACCGTTTCCAACCCATCCTCCACTTAGTGGCCAGAACACCCTTTTTAAAATACAATTTCAACCAAGTCATCCTTCTTCTCCTCAATTTAATAAATTCCAATGAGTCTCCATTACCT
The DNA here is from genome assembly GCA_023553655.1 of Myrmecobius fasciatus. Taxonomy (NCBI): domain Eukaryota; kingdom Metazoa; phylum Chordata; class Mammalia; order Dasyuromorphia; family Myrmecobiidae; genus Myrmecobius; species Myrmecobius fasciatus. Next base: position 15,536 of record JAJPUD010024678.1, read on the forward strand.
CTATGATCAAATATAAAATCCTGTTTAGCTTCTACTCTGGCTTCCTCTGCCTTTCCAAGCTCCTTATACTCCCCTCAATATACTCTATAATCCAGTGAAACAAGCCTCTTTGATACTCCTTGAACAAAAAAAATCTTTCTCCCAAAGCCTTGATTTTTCACTGGCTATCTCCCATCCCTAGAATACTTTCCCTCCTCCCCTCTGCCTCCTTGGATTCCTTCAAGACTCAATTCAAACCACACTTTCTGTAAAACCCTTTCCTGGTTTTTCCCTACCCTATTATCTTTTCACTCTGAGATTATTTTCAATGTATGATGTATGTTTCTTGTATATATTTAGTTATTTACATATTGTCTCCCCCATTATTGTATTAGAATGTCTACCCCATTAATTTAGGATGTAAGTTCCTCTGATGCTGAGTGAAGTGAACAGAACCAGAACACTGTACACAATAACAGCAAGATTGTGTGATGATCAAATAAGATGGACTTAGCTCTTCTCAGCAATGCAGTGATCCACGATAATACCAATAGATTTAGGATTGAAAATTTCATCCTCATCCAGAGAGAGAACTTATGCAGACTGAATGTGGATCAAAGTACACTATTTTTACCTCTTTGTTTGTTTGCTTGCTTTTTCTTTCTCATGTTTTTTCCCTTTTGGTATGATTTTTCTTTCACTTTGGGAGGTGAATAGTATAAGGAGTGAATAATATGACAAATATGAAAATGTTTAAAATGATTATACATGTACAACCTATATCAGATTGCTTGTGGCCTTGGGGAAGGGGAGATAAGTGAGGAAGAAGAAAATTAGAACTCAAAATCTTACAAAAATAAATGTTGAAAACTATCTTTACATGGAAAAATAAAATGCTATTGAGAAAAAAAGAATGTAACTTCCTTCTGGGCAGGGACTGTTTGGTTGGGGGGGCACCTTTTTTATATCCCCAGTTCTTAGCATAGTGTCTGATAGAAAATAAGTACTTAATATTTGTCTGTTAGTGATGGCAATGGTGTTCCCTAGATGTTTTCCACTATACAAGTGTTCTCTGAGTAGTTGGCTCTCTTATCTTACTCCTTGCTCATCCCAGCAGTGTAAAAGGCCAAGCAAGACTCTGACCAACGTTAGTCATAAAAGAAGTTGTGGAAGAAGAAGGTTGGAGTGGATCAGGGCTCTGCTTTATCTCTAGTGAAGATCCAGTCAGGAAAAGATATCTAGTGCCTGGTGGAAAATTGGCAATGGGGGCTAAGGTAAAAAAGGAGAAGATCTCCCTTATTCCTGTGACTGGTGAAACCTCTTAGGATAAAGTCAAAAAGCAACCAAATAGTACTTCACACCTAGCATATAATGCATAATAAAATAATGAAAATTCCTTCTGACCTTTATGGAGAAAAGCTGTGGTCAAATAATTGGATAAAGAAAGAATGGAGAAAATAAAAAATTGACCTGGATAAAGAGAAAAAAAATCATGTATGTCAAAGCTTCTTAAATTGCGGATCATGAGCCTATATAGGGTTATATAAATTAATGTGGGAGTCACAAAATTATGATTTATTATCATGAAATGTTTGATTTGTATATCTATTTTATATACCTATATGCCTGGGATAGCATAAAAATTTCTTGGGTGAAAAAGAGATGAGAATTGAAAAAGTTTAAGAAGCTCTAATGTAAATGATTGAAAGGACCTGAACTAATAAAGTGAATCAGAAGTTTAAATTTTGCATAATTTGAAAGAAATTAAATAAATTTTGAGAAAGAACAGACCAAGACCAGATACTGTTCCAAATTCTTCTTACACATTGTAAGAGAATCAAAATGAGAGAGAAAGAGAAAATCAGAGAGAGAGACAGAGAGAATCAAAAGAACAACTTAATAGAATAAAAAAGGATTAGGGAAGAGATAGAGATATAATGATTAGGAAGGATAACCTGAGGAGATAGATTTGAGAAGGATAATAAGAAGGTGGTAGGCCAGGGAGAGGAGAATAGATAAGTAGAAGAATGGAAAGCTAGCCAAGTGATAGGAGAGATTGGTAAATGGAAAAAAAATGCTTGTTAAAAAATTATAGCTTTTTAAAAAATTAATAACCTACTGTAAAAAGTTTTAACCAGGTATTTAAGGTTGAAGTTTAAATGCCCATGAAGTTGTTTCAAGATAAAAAAGACTGATAATCTCAACAATTTTTGTTAAGAGGAGAAATTGTACCATGACTTGCATTTAACATGAAATGTTCATATTTCTTCCATGGTCAAATGACTGTTAGCTGATTTCCAATTTTAAATTGGGTTTTCCTCCTAGAGGGATTAAAAAGGACTAAAAGGGTGAAGGGACACTATTCCAGGTTCCTAGGAAAGATGGTAGGTTTGTAATGAATATAGAGACAAAGTTTCAGTTAGGAAAAGGTTATGAGATGGAACAGTAGAAATGGAGAAAATCCAAGAAATTAACCAGTACAGTAGTAAAACACATGTCCTTAAGTGTCTAACCCAAATGGCCAAAGATTTAAAAAACAAATGAAGAATTAGAGGACCTAATCCTCTCCTTTACAATGATCTGCCCCCCAGATTTTGGAAAAGCAGAAAACAAAAAATACAAAGAAGAGAGATGGAAGAGATTCAAGATGCTCAAAAATAAAATTCTGAAAACAAAATGGAAAAAAAATTTCAAAAAGGGAGGGAAATTAAATATGTCTATAGAAACTAATGGAGATTTTCAGAGATCTAACCAACCAATTTAGATTTTAAAAGATATAGAAAATTGAAGCCAGTTCAGATCACAAAGAATGAATACAAGAGTATGTCGCCAGTCTGTAAAAATAGCAGAAAGAATGTTAAAACTCAGAATGAGTTGGGGTTGTTGGGAAAAACCAAGGACCATCAAGAGGATTTTTTTTT